>PVJH01001218.1:0-224954 GCA_004026705.1 Nesogale talazaci
CCTAAGTTTCCCATGTTTCCAACTTCACTGTACATCTCCTGGTCTAGCTGGATTTATGTGGTAGAATTGGGGTCATGATAGTGGGTGGGAGGCAGCATGGGAACTAGAGGAAGATTGCATATTTCATAGCTCCTACCCTGTATCTTAACTGACTCATCTCCTCCTTGTAACCCCTCTGCAAAAGGATGTCACCTCACCTATTGATGGGCTTTGGGTCCCCAATCTGTACTCGCCCTCATTAATAATAATATAATTTTAGCTCATTGATGCCTGACACCGGATCCATTCACCACCTCATGATTACACAGGCTGGTGTGCTTCTTCCATGTGGGCTTTGTTGCTTCTGAGCTGAATGGCCGCTAGTTTACTCAAACCTTTAAGACCCCAGACACTATATATTTTGGTAGCCGGGCACCATCAGCTTTCTTCACCACCTTTACTTATGCACACATTTGTCTTCAGTTATCATGTCGGAAAGGTGAGCGTCTTGGAATGCCAATTTAATAGAACAAGATGTTTTTTGAACCGAGGAGATACTTGAGTGGAGGTCCAATGCCTATCTCTTGTTCTATTACTAACCCTATAAGTATACACGTTAATCTCTTTCCCCATCCTCACTTATAAATATATGCCCCTATGTACATACCTGTATCTGAACCTCTATAAATGCTCATTATCCCCCAGTTCCTTCCTCTATTTCCATTTGCTTCCCTCTTGTACCACTATCACTCTCAGTCTCCATTTGGGTTTCAATATTTTCTCTCTGTTACATTAGTCTTAATCAATCCCTATTGACCTTCTCTAAACCACCTTGTCCCTGCATTTATATCAATTGTTATTCCCTTTTTCCTGGGATGGTCGACATCACCACCTTTCCCCCTCCTCCCTCTCTTCAATGTCCCCTACCCTGGAACTATCAGTCCTGTCCTTTTTGCCTCTAAACTCTTTGTCCAGTCTATCTTGTCTAGATAGACCTGTAGAGGTAACAATAAGCACAAAAATGTCTCCAAAAATGGAGCAACTTAAGCAAATAAAACAATGATAACAACAGCAAGAAACCCCCTCAATGTGCATTACAATATGTAACAGAATAATCAAACTAATAGCAATATAAGAACGTGTATAAAGTTTAAGGTCTGTAGTTGACCTCCTAGAGTGACCCCTGGTTCATTAGAATGGGGTGCCAATACCCTGGCCCCAAAGTATGTCCTTGGCACTCCATCTTTGACTCCACGCTCTGTTGCACACTCTTAGTGCTTTGCATTGTTTTGGTTGTGTCCGACAGGGTATAATCTTGATCCCGCTTCTTCATCCTGGCCCTGATAGGCCTTGGGTCAGCGACAGTAGCCATATTTCGATTTCTGCACATTTTATTGTCGATTTCTAATTATATGGCTTTGTAGTCTGAGAAGTTTGATTGTAGGAGCTCAATATTTTTGAATTTGTTGAGGCATGATTTGTGGCATACATAGTTTTTTTTTTGATGAAGCATTCTGCATATGTCTATGGGGGCCATTGGTATTGCTTGTGTTATTGAGTTGGTTTTCATCTTTGTTGTTTTTATCTTTATGTTATGTCTTTCCTTGAGAGTAGTGCATTTAAATCTCCTGTTATTATTGCTAATGTGTCTATATTCCTTTTCATTTCTGTGAGGAATTGGCAGACATATTTCTAGTGTTTTTAACTGGATGCATTTTTATTATAGTTATGGCTTCCTGAGCTATTGTTCCTTTTATCATTATGTAGCAACCATTCCTATCTCTTATTGGTTTGCCTTGAAGTCTATTTTCTCAGAGGTTAATATTACTACTATGTCTGCTCCTTTTTTTTGGTTACTGTTAGCTTAATATGCTTTTGTCCAGCCTCTGATTTTTAAACTGTTCATGTTTTTGTTTGTGAGGTTTGTTTCTTGTAAGCAGCATATTGATGGATGTACTTTATTTATACATTCTGTTACTCTCTGCATTCAGTCCTTTAAAATTCATTGAGATTATTGGCATGTATGCATTTATTATAATCTTTTTGCTTTATATATGTATGAGTTTTTGAATGTCTATTTTATTTAGTTTATTTGTTGTTTCTGTGTTATTTCCTTGTTTTGGCTCTTGGTCTGCATGTGTTGGTGTGGCAATCAAATGCTTATGTTAATTTTATGATTGAAATGTAGGGGTGGAGTCTAGCCTGTTAATCTGGAGATAGCCATTCAGTAGTCAATGAGGCCTCTATATGGGCATGACTTTCTCCTGAGACTTCTCGGAAATATCGCGATATTTCTCTCGTGAAGATGAGAAGCTACCTTTCCCAGTTGTTGGGAGTTAGTCTCAGAGACGATGAATGACGGACAAGACAAGGTGGCAGTGTCTGAGGAGCCGGAGAAGCCATACGGCTTGGCCCTGATGGAGCCAGACCTCTGAAGGTGGAGAGGCCACGTGGAGACCTCTGCCAGCGATGAGTTGCTTCTGCCACTGCAGGATGCTGTTGATGAACCCTGAGCCCTGGAAGCAAGGAGCCATGGGGAGACCCCTGACAGTGCCGGAATTCTGTACCCACTGACCTGTGACTTCATGAGTCAGAAGGAGATATTATAGACTGGTATCGGGCATATGAGCTAATATCGGACTTATAACTTTGAAGTGGACTGGGTTGGGATGTTTTCTCAGTGCTCCATTCTTTTGTACATAAACCCTTATATCCATATGCGTGTCTATGAAATGTGTTCCTCTAGTCTACCCGGACTAACACAGTTGGTTTTTGTGAAGGATTATCTTGTCAGGTTTATGTGTTGCAGCTGTTGTGTTTTCCTTTTGGACACAGTACTTCACCTAATATTTTTTTGTATTTGTGGTCTTGTTTTGTGAATTCTCTTAGTTTTTCTTTGTCTTGGAATATTTTTATTGCTCTGCATAGCTGATTGATAACTTTGCTGGCTGCAGGATATTAGGTCGACACTTTTTTCCCCTCTAGTACTTTGTATGCATTTTTCCATTGTCTTCTTGTCCACATTGTTTTTGCTGAGAAATCTGAGGTTATTCTACTTACTGGTTTCTTTGGGGTTCTTTCCTGGCTGGAATTATATTAGTTCCTGAATAACTGTCTTGTCCTGTCCTCATTTAGAAATTCAGAAAAGTTCTCTTGCATGAACTCTTGTAATATTCTCTTTGTGGATTTCATTGATTCTTCTTCTTCTCTAATTCCTATAAAATGTGAGTTGTTCCTCTAAAGGGTGTTCCAATATGTTTTCAAGTGGTTTTCTTAATCTTTTTTACATTGTCTGGTATCTGTCCTCTTAGGTTGGAGTCTATAGATTTGTTTTTTAAGTCACTGATTCAGATTTCCATCTCTTCAATTCTCTCTTCCTGGTGCTGTTTAGTTCTGCTATTGTAGTCGTTGGGCTTTTGTGTTTCTCTTGGGGTGTTTCCTTCTACAGCATGGAGTAAGGCTACTAGCTTTGCTATTGTTTCATTTTCTCTCATAGTCTTCCTTCATCTGTCTCACAAGTGTCATCACCATTCTTTTAAATTCTTTTTTTCTGATAAATCCGTAGCCTGTTCAATTTCAGGCATTACGTTAAGACTGGTTGGTATTTGGTGATTGGTTTCTGCTTCTCCTGCTTTATTGTGTGTGACATCTTCTGTTGCTTACTTGACTTCTTGACTTCACTGTTAAGAGAGATAGGTGGGTGGCAGGGGGGAGTGGTTAACTCTGTTAGATGGGGCAGTAGAGGACTCATGGACATTTCTTATGAAGAGTCTGGCAGGGTGTTGGATTAGGTATTAGAGGAGCATTCAGAGAGTGGAGGAGGAAGTGTTGAGGGTGAACAAAAGGAGTAGTAGATAAAATGAGAAGGGGGAGGCAATGGGTCATGCTATTTGATAGATTGAAGTGCGGGATCATAGACCCCAAAAGTGTCTGCTTGCAGTGATGAAGGAATGGGTGTTAATATTTGAAAGACACACAAATATTTTTGTGTGTAGGATTAGTTTCAGCTTTTGGTTTTATGAGGGTGGGAAGGTTAGGGCAGGCTTAATGATAAGACAAGTGAAAGTATGGGATAGGATAGCAGTATTCTGATATAGAACTTCAGGTCTTTTGAAGAAAGACAGGGAAGTTAAAGGAGAGGACAAGAGACTACTATTACAAGCATAAAAATGGGAAAAACAATAATAGCATAAGATGCAGGATAGTAGTTCATGTATGTTTGTTTTGGATTTAATCTTTACCCAGGAGCTTAATCTCTGTTGTCTTTACTAACTTTGGGTGTGTTTTTGAGGGACTAGAAAGTAAACAAGTTAATATGGAAGCAAAGGGTAAAGTAATGTACATATGTCTATCTATACATGTATATATATTTCCCCGTTCTTACATATACCCATAAATGAGTAAGAATTGTTCACCACTTTGTAAAGAGATGGAAAGTAGGAACATGTTAGAACACTGAGTGACACCAATGCCAGGGAAAAGGGTCACTGGGCATCACTCCGTGTCCTGATGGGGTGAAGGGGGGTCAGGGTGGGCGATAGAACAACTTGGAGCAGAGTTCTCTTGCAAAGTTGGGTAGATTGTTTGGCAGTATGTTTTTTTACTCCCTTGTGATCTTGTAAGGTGTTGGCATGGAGTTGAAATTCAGGTTATTGGGGTGATTTTGGTGCTTGGTATGGCTGTCGGACCTGTATTCCTGTAGAATTTACCTCCAGTGAATCAGGTCACAGGGGATCGGATTGGCTATTTCCAATTGGTAGTGGAGCACAAATAGGGGTGAGCAGTGAGGTCTATTCCTGTCACCTACCTAAGTAGCATAGGATGACAGAGTACACCGATGTCCTACTCAGTGAGCCTACTCAGTGAAAAGCTTGGTTACTCCTACATGCATGGGGAATTGGCAGCTTCTGGCTCCTTAGGATTCTGTGTCCAACCCAAACTTGTAAAATCTGCTTCTGACAGAACCTGCTGCTTATAAAGCCTGTAAAGCTTGCAAAGCTTGTAAAGCCATGTAAAGGTTTTTCCCTTCTTTGTTATGTTAAGACTTTGTTAATAAACACAGTGTACGATGGCTTCAATCCAGTGATTAGAGATGTAGGGATAGTGGTTTAAGGACTTTTAGTGTGTTCTGGAATCGATGGCTATGCCACCCTGTTCCCCAGGAAAGTGGGATTAGATTGGCAAAGTGAGTCTCTGCATGGCTTCGTAAGTTGTGTCCCAGAGATATGCCTTTTGTTGAGGGAAAATGTTCCAGGGTCTTCCAAGAGGTAGATGTCGCTGCCCTTTGGTTACATTAAATTTCTGTCTACTTGTCTACTTAACTACACCACACTGGTGGGTGCCATCAAAACTAGGGTGAAGGCGATGAGTGAGTATAGTGGCCTATTCCACCCTTCTGTTCCTGGTAGTGGAAGGGGGTAGGGATGAAGGTGGAGCCTGCAAATGGGCATGCAGAGAGGAGAGTGCCAGGTTGAGTTCTCTGGCCTGGATTTTATAGCCTCTTCATGGGTTGTGGGATTATGACCAGCTCTTGGGCAACAGTCTATATGGACAAATTAAAGCACACTGATGGGTTGCGTACCTAGGATGAAGGGTGAGTGGTGGATACCTCCCTGTATTCCTGGTGAGGAAAGCATGTGGAAGGCATGGTGGGTTAAAGCACCTCAGCAAGTTCTTACATCACTCCATGGGTGAAATCAGAAGGGGGATTATAAACTAAGAACTCTAGGATACTGGGATTATAGTTCTAATACCCAGTTTTTCTAGCTTTGCCTCCTTGCCTCTTGATTTTCTGGTCTAACAATAGAAGCACAGTGTGAATCAATCTACATGGGCAGCATTTTCCTGGGAGTCCTCTGTAACTACACTATCTGTATCTATTCACTTTTGCTTTTATTTATTCACTCTATGAATTTTGCTGCTTACATTTTTAAATATTTGGTACCCCAATTTCAGTCTTTAAGCTTTAAAAACATCTTTGCAAGGATTCTTTTCCTGGTGATATTGTCTGGTGCATTAATTTCAGGTTTATGTCTGACATCATTGATAGCTCAAAGAGCTCTCTTTAACAGGTCCACATTGATTACTAATTGTGGAGATGATAGTCATCAGGTGCACTGTTCAGCAGAACATGCTTCCAATATCATTGTGGGGGAAGGGACACAGCACCCAGTCCCTACAGGAGAGACACCAACTGCCAGGTGTGCAAAACAGCTAAGAGCCATGAGGGAGGAAAAGGGCCGGAAGATAAGGAAGAGCTCCAACTGGAATAGGGACAATATTGTGATGTCAACGATCATCAGTTTGATAGTTGGGGGAGTGCTTATCACACCTTTGGTAACTTAGAGAATACAGAGGTAAAACAGGAGATCCCATTTCTCCTGATCTTGTTATCTCCTCTAGCCATGGAGATAATCACTTTTTGAAATAACATAATGCATAGAATCCAGAATTCCAAAATTCCAAGGTAATCACTCTAAATCCATGTTTAATGAGACCCTGTGCCTTCTGGCTAAAGTTGAGCACCTTTAATGTTTAGTATTCCTGTAGTTCTCAAAGTAGCAGAGAAAGGAGACACAATATTTCCTAGTAGTAAATTGAGAAGAATGATCAATGAAGCTAGTCTGTGTTTTCTTAATTCCCTCCTTATTAGTTCCTGTATCTTTGTGTTCTTCCCAATGAAAGCAGTGTATATACAGACCCTTGATTCAGCACAAAACTGTCATCTTAGAAGATGGAGCTCAAGCCTCATACTCACCGAGTATGGCCTCTGAAGTATTGCTTTCTCTGTACCCTATGCAACCCTTGACAATGGTCCATCACTCAGCAACTTTATCGTGGTGCTGTAAATGATATAATGGATCCACTGCCCTATGCTTTTGCTGTGGTTCCCTGAGAGCAAAACAAAATGAAACAAAAAACACTCACTGCCAATGAGCTATGTTGACTCATAGTAGCCATATAAGACAAAGTAGCACAGCCTCTGTGAGTTTCTGAGACTAACTCTTTACTCCTTTAACTTTACTGTAATTCATCTTTCTCCAGTAGAGCAGCTGGTGGCTTCGGATAGCAGCCCAATACAAAACCAACTATGCCATGAGGGCTCTTGCCTTGGTTTCCGCGATCGATGCTATATTGTGTAGATTTCCATGATTGCTGGAGAAACGTTCATATACTGGTGCCATGTAAAGTTCTGCTGCCACAATATGCAAGCCATATCTATACTGTCTGTCTATTCTTGTGAAAACGAAAGACCAGTTTTTCTAGAATAGAAATTGCTCAATTTATTCAACTATTCTTCAAATATCTGGTTGATGTCTTTGAGAAATAATGTTTACGTCTGGTACTGGCTTTGGAACACAGAAGACAATATAATGTATACTTGCATAACTTCATATTTTCTATCATAACTACTCTGTGTTTCCCATTTAAAAAGTCCTGCTGTGACTTCAAATCAATAACGTCTTCTTAATCAGGTCTTATAATCTACTCTTCTAGACCAAGCATCTTAAAAATTCAGACTCAGAGATCCTCAGCAGAGTTATGCTACAAAGTGTTCTTAGTTACTAGCCTGAGATCCAGGGGAAGAGGTCTGAGAGTATCGCTTATTTCCTTTAAGAAAAAAGAACCCTGAAGTAGATTCTTTTATTGATCTAGTACTGACTGATAATAATATCATCAAGACTGCTTCTGGCTGTGCTTATTATTCAAATATGCCAGGATATTCAGAATTTTCAGGTTTTTTTCTTCCATGTATTCCTAAACCATGTTTTGTAGTCACAAGTTTTCCCAATAAGAATCATATTCTGGCATAAGAAACCTGTCTCAATAATACCTTCAATTACTATTACAGTTTGGCAACTCTACCTATTAAACAATGTTTTGGTCTTCAACTCTTTTGCTTGCCCTCAAAGGAGATTAGGCCAAAACTGCTGGCCACCAAATAAGTCTTTTGGTCTTCTCAGTTTTCAATGGTTAATTAACTGCCTTCTGTAAGGCATTAATGCAAATTTGTGAAACCCAACTAATTTAATTATATTTACACATTATTTTCTTGATTCCCATACTTCTTACATAAGCAAAGACACTTCTATTTATGGAAACATTGCCCAGTTCACTGTTGGTTTTAGAAATAGAGCTATCAACCTTTCGCATGTACCCTCTGGTCATAATATATTACCTAGAATTAGAATCTAATTGCTCATTCCATTTTAATGCCTGTTTGCTTAGTGCATTCTTTTCAGTAATGTCGTTTATTATAGATTCTGGGAAGTAGATAATGAATCCAACTTAGAATTGCCAGAAATGTAGTGGACTGTTATGTTTGTGTGAGATAAAATGGTGAGAATAAAAAAATGGACATGAAAAGTTTTCAGATTGCAGGGGAGGTGGAAAAGGTGGAAGGAATTATAATTGTCTATGGAGAGTCCCTTATTGTGTTTCAAGTTCTTGTTGAAAGTTACAAGAATTTTGGAACAATGAGGTCCCTTAGTGAAGTCCCTCATTTGGGTAGCCATAGTGAGTGAGGCCTTATTAAGTAGACCATGATATTTTTTTCAATTACAGGGTGATTTGGAAGAATCAAGCTTTGGCTTACACACCTGGGTACATCCTGAAAATGTTAACAACTAGAGGCTGTCAGTACATAGTGTCATTTGCAGCTGGACTTCAAGTTATTTCTCAAATGAATATTGAAGCCGTGCACCTCCATGGCTACCATAGCAGCAATAAAAGGCAGAAGAGAAAAGAGGCTCATAGTTTTCAAGAGGGCTTCAAAAATTTCCTGGAAAATGTGATTAAATATTATGGAATATCTGAAGATCCTCATGGCCTAGATGAATCTGGAGAACTTTATGCTGAGTGAACTTATTCAATCAGAATATAACAAATATTATATGAGGACACTAATATAAAGACAAACATCAAGACACAAATAGGCCTGCCAAAGGAAACAGACTTTGCAGGGTCCCGAGTAACATAGGATAACGGCGTCAAAAAATGAACCAACAGACTAGAAGGTTGACAGACTTGAAGAACAGAGACCCATAAGAGTAAGAAGAAAAAGCATGGGGGTTGGAGGTAGAGTAGAATATGAAAGTGATAAGTGGCTTGAACTTTAGAATGCATAACTGATTGTCTCAAATTTAAAGACTACACTTAATTATAATAATTCTCTCTCAGATAAAGGGATTTTAAAATACATATTTAAATGAGAAAGAAATATTAGATGAAAATAATTTAAAAATCATTGTCATATGGATATTTAATGAAAAGAATAAGAGCAATAACATAAGAATCATGAAAGCAATAGGAATGCTATTTAAACATATGTTGAGTTCTATTTTCTAATTCAGTATATCTCTGTGATTAGTATTCTCATTGCTTTATTTAGCAGATGTGGAGAAATAAGATAACTTTCCCAAGGTAAAAAAAAAATATTCCTAGTTGACTAAGGATTCAAATAGACAGTTTTCTACCTATTCCATATCTTAATTACTGTGATGTACTTCTAATTAGTATGTAATACATGAAAATGCATGTTTTTGTGGGTTTTTATAGTTTATAGCTCATTCTATCTATAGTTATGTACAGTTCATCTTATCTGTAATCAAATGATCCAAGTATAAAACTCACTACCACTGCATCAATGCCAAATCAATGGCTCTGTCGAACTGGATGAAGCTGCTACTGTGGGTTTCCAAAACTGACTGCATGGGAGTTGTAAGCCCCATCTTTCTCCAGAGAAGCAGCTGGTGGTTTGAACTGCTGACTTTGCAGTAAGGCACCTAATGGGTAGCCACTATGTCACCATGGCTCCAGTCCAAGTATAAGAGCATTGTCTAATTTTCAAATTTTAGAAAACATGTTTTCACAGAAGACAGTCATAATGAAATCATTAACCTTTGAAAAATAATTAACTTTTATAAAAACTGTAATAATCCCATTAAAATAATTATATTTGGTCAGAAAGTAGACACATTTAGCAGATCTTGCTGGAACTTTGGAAATGCTTTTGTGTCTCTTTCAAATATTATTGAAATTGCCCAGGAGTCCTTTAGATATTCTTTGGAAATACAGGTTCTATAGGAATATTTTATGTACACTGGAGCTTGCTTTTAGAATCCTTCACATCCAAAAGTAATTCTTCACAAATAAGTATGAAATGTTTTCAATATTCCTTTTTGGATCATAGAATAACTATGGAATATAAAGCCTACATCTCTGAGTATTTTTACTTTCCCAGGATATTTGAATCATAAAGATATATTGCTTGGCAAAATTCTAATACATTTTCAAAATATTATGAAGCTAACAAAAAACAGAAACACAGCTGCTTGCATGCCATAAAATGTATATAAACCTTAGCTATGCAAGTACAATTATTTAATTCAAAATTACCTCCTCCTCTCACCATCTGTGAGTTCCTTTACAATGGGGCAGCATAAAAGGGTGTTAATTTTTGAGTAATAACTTCTGCTTTGTTTGCATCTAAAATGTTTTTTGTTTGTTTGTTTGTTTTTGTTTTTTTTAAATGCTTTTTTAAAGAATTAGAAACAAAGTAAAATTATAAAGAGAAAACACACAAGCTTGCAATTAGTATTTTTAAAAGGTGTTTTTCAACTGCCCTTACGTCATAACTCATGGCATATCTGTAATGATTAATTTTAGTTAAGTATATACATGTCTATGAAAACATGCTCTATAAAATATTGAGCTTATATCTATTTTTACTGTATGCAATATATTTAAGTATATCTTTGAGAACATTTTAAAGATGAAGAGAACATCAATTATCTTTTCTTTCAGCTAGTGGTAATAATTACGCCTTTTCCTCACAGATCAATTAATCTTTTGAAAGTTGTAACACATACATCCAAGGCTTTACAAAAACTGCTGCGTCTAACAGGCAGATGTTGTTCTTGTCAGGTTCCAGGAAGTTGGTGCTCACTCAGATCAACCTGAGAAACAGAAACACTGCTGGGTCCTCAGGTATTCTCACACTTGTTCTTAGCATGAGCCCATTGTTTCAAGTACTATGTCAATCCATCTTATGAAGAATCTTCCTCTTTGGGGCTGGCTCTCTATTTACCAAACATTCTGCGCTTTTTCAGGAGGCAACAAACCAGAAAGCTCACAGCCAGCAGGTAGATTCCAACGATGGGAGGCCTGGTAGGTCAGAGTAGAGCTGACATGGTGAATTTCTGGAAGTGTAGCTCTTAAGGGGAGCAGAAACATCAAGTTGTCCCCCAGAGTGGCTGGTGTTTTCTAACTGCTGACCTTCCAGGTAGTAGTCCAATGTGCAAACACTGCACACCAGCAGAGCAGTTATTTCTAACAACTTTAGCTTAAGGAATGCTAATTGGTTATAAAATTGTATGTTTATAACCCAAGGGTCCTGATATTGACTTCCATAAAAGGGACAAAGTAGCTATGCTACTTTGCTATGCAAAGAATTTTACCTCCTATCAGCTTACACATATTTTCAGTCTTGCTATGAAAGACCAGTCTCTGGATAAAGATGTCATGTTTGGTCAAGTGGAAGGACCAAAAAAAGTGGAAGGTCCTTGACAAGAAGGATTGACACAGTGGCTGCCACAGTGCGCTCGCACAAAAGAACAATGACGAGGGTCGTCAGTAGCCCGCAGTGTTCCCTCGCTTGTACATAGCATTGTATGAGAGTGTGCACCGACTCAATGGAAGTCAAGAATAACAGCAGGAGGCTCTGGTGCTTTGTGGGTTGTTAACCACGAGACTTATTGTTCAAAGCCACCTGCCACTCTGTGGGATAAAGATGAAGTTTCTGCTCCCTTAAAGATTTACAGCCTTGTGAGCGTCAACTCTCTGAAAGTAAGAGAGAGATCTGCACTTTGTTTAATTTAAGGAAGTAGGTTAACCTCATGACCCCTCAGCATTAACATTTTAAAGAGTTAATTTAAATTTAACAAGCACAAATAATGCGAGGAAGATAGAGTGACAAAACCTAATAATATAGACAAACAGAAATGATTCTTTACATCAGTGGTTCCCAACCTGTGGGTTACAACCGCTTTGGGAGCCAAATGACTCCTTGTCAGGGATCACTTGATTCATAATAGTAGCAAAATTATAGTTATGAAGTAGCAATGAAAACGATTTTATGGTTTGGGGGTCACCACGACATGAAGATCTGCATTAAAAGGTTGCGGCATTAGGAATGTTGAGAAACACTGCTTTCCGCTGCAGTTAGTAATAATGATGCAAGTCAAAGTGCAATGGAGAAAATAAAGGAAATGACCTAAGATAAATACTAAGCTCTAGCTTATAGCATCAACTATTATTATCAGATGAGTGGAGAAATTACTTGGTGTCATACAAAGTCAATTTCTGTTTCATATTTTATAATGAGAATCTTCCTATTCAGTCACTGCAGTGGAGTCAGTGCTGGCTCAGCGACCCTATGGACTAGGGTAGAACTGCCTCCGTGATTTCTGGAGACTGTAGCTCTTTAGGGGACTAGACAACCACGTCTTTCTCCCACGGGCTTGCTGGTGGTTTTTACCTGCTGACCTTGTAGTGAGTATCACTATGCCACCAAGGCTCCATTATATGATGCACATATTGATGCTATCATATGAACAGTATGGCAATTTAACATCAATTTTACACTTAGACAAATAATTGAGCAGAAAGAGAGACTAAGGTAAATTTCTATAATATTTGGGTGAACATATTTGGCTCATATAATATTCCATTCTAGTGGCGAGTCAATATATAGTATATTATGCACTTATTAGTGTGATACAATTAATTTTTCATATGACTCTTCAAGCTGCAATCTTTGTATTCAAATGAATGGCTAAAAAAATTGGAAATGGAGTGTACAAAAAAGTTTATATGGGATAACCCAACAAGATGGAGTATATGGTCTGTTTGGTCATCTGGCTGGCTTTAAAGTGAGCCATCTCGGGGGTTGGTGGGGGGAAGTGAGCCATCTCAGAAGCAGGGATTGGGGATCAAAGTACCATCAAGAAGAAGAGCCAAGAGTAAAGCAGATCCTTTAGACTTTGAGATCCCTCCTTGGTAAAGCCCCTCATTGCTAGAGACACAAGGCTGTGAACAGAGTGGTGGTGGAGAAGGAGTGAGAGCACAGGCAGCAGCTGCAACTAAAGCAAGAGAGAAGCTGGGTTTCCGTGTTCACAGAGCGGACCTTTGGACCTTCGGGTGGGAGGCTTGCTTGCAATGAAAGTCCCCGTGGACATTCATCAGAAGAACCAAAGCAGATGCAACATTATCCAAGCTGGGTAGAGGACAAGGGGCAACTATATTGAGAGGCAGAGGACCAGATATAGCCACACATTTTGGAACAATGCTGATGTGCTTATGACTTGAAGAAATGCATCCTGAGCATTCTGGTGTTAATTACAGTACTTGCATTCTTTGTGACCACTGTAGTGAGTTATCAAAAGCAGTATGGAAAAGCAGAGTACCTTAGGAGGGATATTATTATCATAATATGTAAAAAATAGTCAGGGGGTGAAGGTTTGTTTGACCTCCATCTCCTATGAATCAGCTTCTGGCTAATGAGTTTGATTTTCCTTTTCCCTTGAGGTCAGATATGCCCCCTCCCAACATCCTAACAGTTTCAGATTGAATTGTGTACCCTAGAAGAATAGGTTTTCTCTGACTATATTTGGAAATATAGTCTTTGAAAATGATATTAATTAATATGAATTATAAAGTAGTGTAACAAGCCTGAATCCCCACTGAGTTGTGTCCTTATAAAGGATGAGAGGAAATAAA
The DNA here is from genome assembly GCA_004026705.1 of Nesogale talazaci. Lineage (NCBI taxonomy): Eukaryota > Metazoa > Chordata > Mammalia > Afrosoricida > Tenrecidae > Nesogale > Nesogale talazaci. Next base: position 13,759 of record PVJH01001218.1, read on the forward strand.
GAAATACACAGGGGGACTATGCCATTGTGTTAAAGCATTTATAAGCCATTAAATGTCTGGGGCTATCAAAGTAGACAAGAATGGATTTCCCCCCCTAAAGTTTTTGATGAGAACATAGCCATGTTGCACCCTAAACACTAATTCATACCCATCATAATTGTTAGAAAATAAATTCACCTTATTATAAGTCACTAAATTAGTGGTATTTTGTTTCAACAATCTTAAGAAGCAAATATGAACATTGTTTAATATGTTGTACTAATGAAAGATATTTCTAGCCATTCATGACTCCTTTCCTTGCTAAAGTGTAAATTGCTTTTATAAATTTTATCAAGAATTACAGATAATCAAATTTCAGAAATAATTTGAATTTTGCACAAATGTTGAAAAATTGTTGTCATATAATTATATTTTAGGTTTTTCCCCTTAGAATGAGTTTATATGGGGTAAATAGACAAGTTGGAATGTATGCAATTAGAACATATTTCAAAGAACATATGTATCTGTTGTGTATACTGTGTATAACTTCTTTACTGTTTACATTTTTCCTATTTATTGTACTCAAGCGAATTTTGGGGAAAAACATTTAAAAATGCTTACTGAACATCAAACTTGTCCCTGTTCTGAGAGAAAGCACATTCATGAAAGCTGATTTTAAACAGTTTGCCATGTAGTTCTTTTTCAGGCATCAAAAGAGACACACCAATGAGTGAGTAAATTGGGAGAGAAATGATGGGAAGATAGAACATAAGAGGAAATGCTAAAAATATTAGCATGCAAGTATCAATCATAACAGTATTCGATTTCTATACTGTATTTCTTTTCATTATTTCCCATACAGAAATAAAAACAAAAAGTTACTATGTAGCTAATTCTGTCTCTTAGTGACTTCACGTGTGCCAGGACACAAACCTTCTGAATTTCAATGACTGATTTGTCTGAAGTAGAATGCCAAGTCTTTCTTCCAAGGTGCTTGTGGAGAGACATGAACGTTCACCCTTTCAGTTTCCAGGTAACTAAACTAGCTAATCAACCATGTGAACAAGCCAGGCACTCAAGACAAGTGTGTACATAATAGTGTTTTTTGTGTTCCCTCTCTCTTATCTACAATTCTATCATAAGAGATTCACGTTACTAAAAAGTCCATTAATTCTGCAAGGACAGTTAATTATTTAATATGGCTCTTCTAGACAAAGCCTCTAATTCTCTCCAAATGGCCTCTTCCTGAATGGAAGTGAAACTAAGTGTCTTCAGGGTGAAGCTTGCTAGAATGGGGTCTCTGGAGCACTTAATTCAAGGAGCTTTGTTGCTGATCTATGGAGCTTGAGCTAAATGCATTCAGTTAGAGCCTTAGAGTGGAAATTCCCCATGGACCTTTTATTAGCAAAGCTGAAAGAATTTTGTAACATGTCCTGGTAAACAACACAGCCTCGAACATTTCTCGATCACACTGCTGGGGGGAGCATCACTTCCCTCTGGTGGTAGTGGGAGTTACCCAGCCTTGCTGCTGCTGGATTTGAACCGCCAAGTTATTGGGCCACAGTCCCGCACTCAACCACTATGCCACCAGGGCTCAGCCCGACACTGCTTTCTTAAGAAACCCTGAGACATGAGTTTTTTCTGTGAGTCCTGTGTAGACATTGCAATGGATATTAGAACTCAGAGAGGCATAAAATAATGTATTAAGACAACACAAAGACTAAAATGGGAGATTAATATGAGCTATATCTAATGTTGCATTATGGTATAATGATGGCATGTAACAGAACCCATTTTAAGACCTGTAATTGTACTTGTTAGATACTGTGGAGTCAACTCATAACTGATCATGGCAACCCCAAGTGTGAGAGTGTAGAATTACTTCGTAGAGTTTTATTTACTGCAATCTTTGTAGAGGCAGATCACCAAGATTTTTCTTCTGTGAAGTTGCTGAGTAGATTTGAATTATCAATTTTTAAATCTAATGCAAAACACTTGTCTCCAGAGCTTCTTTTTAAAAAATCCAGGGGGCATGAATTCATATTTTGAAAGATTCATCACTAGATAATATTCTCCTGTATTTTGTAACATTGGTTATTTTCTATCTGCTTATTTGGAGAAATAAAAAATTCAGAAATACAAAAGTTCATTGAAAAGGTTCCATTTATATCACTATACTCTCAGGGTCTGGTACAACCCTACTTGTGCCAGTGATATGGTCTCTTGTCCACTTGAGCAAAGGAGAGGAGTATAACCTGTCGATCATGTTGCAGCTTGATTACCTCATTTGGAGTTGCAAAGGAGTTAAATTGCTCACTGGAGCATAGACCCACTCTTTCTGCCTTCATATTTTTCCTGTTGAGACACTCAGAGAGGTGCAGGAGGCTCATGGAGACTTGTGCCAGCCTCGAGATGCTTCCACTATCACTGGATCTACAAGACTTTCTATCCACTGACCTGTGATCTTCCTGCATTTAGCATTATTGAATGTGACACATATGGGCTATTATAGAACTTATGGACTTGGTCTGGACTGGGCTGGGATATTTTCTCAATATACAATTGTTCTTTTATGTAAAACTAATTCTTTTTTAAATATATAAATCCTTTTATTGGGGGCTCTTATAGATCTTACAACAATCCATATATCAATTATATCAAGCATAATTGTATATATGTTGCCATCATCATTTCCAAAACATGTTCTTTCTACTTGAGCCTTTACTATCAGTTCTTCTTTTTTCTGCCTTCCCAACCCTTCCACCATCATGAACCTTTGATAATTTATAAATAATTTTTTTCATATTTTATCATCCACTGTTCTCCATCACCCATGTTTCTGTTTGCCTTCTTGGGTGGGGGTGAGGTGAGGTGTTTGTCGTTCATTGTGATGGTTCCTCCCTTTTCCCCCCACTTACCCCCTACCTTTATGTATTGCTATTTTCATTATCGGTCCTGAGAGGTTTCAGTTCTTCTTTTTGGATGCTTTTATTGGTGGCTATAACATCTCTTATCTCAATCCATACATACCTCCAACGTGTTCAGCACATTTGCACACATGATCCCATCATCATTTTCAAAGCATTCTCTTCCCACTTGAGTCCCTGATACCAGGTCCTTATTTCTTTCTCTGCCCGCCCTCCCTCATGAGCCCTTTATAAGCTATAGCTTAACTTTTCCATATCTCATGCCACCCCCCGTTGGCCGTCATCCACTTTTCTGCTCTTTTTCCCACAGAGAGTGAATATAAGGGTGATACCTGTGATCAGATTCCCCCATCTCACCCACCCTTCCTTAATCTTCCAGATATTTCTACTCTCCTTCTTGGCCCAGATCCCCTGTGTTGCTGGCTCTTATCTGTAGTAGTGCACATGCTCTGATTTAATCCCATTTTGAAGGTAGAATTGTGGTCACGATAAGGGGGTGAAGGAAGCACAAATGAGCTAGAGGAAAGTTTTGTGCTTCAACAGTGCTATCCTGCATTTTTCCTGCCTCATCTCTTCCCTGTGACCCTTCTCTGAAGGGATGTCCAATTGTCTACAGGTGGGCATTGGGTCTCCACTCCATGCCCCCAACATTCACATTGAGTTGGGTTTTATTCTGGGTTTTAGATGCCTGATAACTGATCCTATCGACACCTCATGATCACACAGGCTGATGTGCTTCTTCCATGTGAGCTTCATTGCTTTTGAGCTGGATGGACACTTGCTTTTCTTCAAACCTTTAAAACCCAGGATGATAAAGCTCTTTCTTACACAAGAGTGTCCCTGGATTTGTTTCTCTAGTCAACGCAGACTAACACACTACTGATATGAAATTTCAACTTATTTTTATCCAGATGGTTGTTGTCAATTGCCATGAAGTTGACTCTGACCCCAAAAGATCCTATGTATATGGGAAAAAATTCCACCCAGTCCTGTACCATCCTCGCTAGTGTTCTCATGTTTGACCCCCTTGCTGCAGTCATTGTATCAATCCATATCATCGAGTCTTCCTTTTTCTTACTGCCTCATTACTTTGTCAAGCATGATGTTCTTGTTCAGGTACTACTCTATCCCGATAAAACATGTCCCAAGCACATAAGGGAATGTCTAATTCCTCAGCTTCTAAGGAGCATTTCAGCTTTATTTCTTCCAAAACAGATTTGTTTTTTTTTCTATTTGTAATCTATGATGCTTCCAATATTTTTCATCAGCACCAAGATACAAATGCATTACTTCTAAGTTAGTCTTCCTTATTCACTGTCCAACTGTAACACATACGAGGCCATAAAAATTACTACGGTTCGGATCAGGCACTGAGAGTAACAACTTTTCTCTTCAACATTTTAAAGAGGTCTGGTGCACCCAATTTACCCAATACAATGTGTCATTCGATCTATACTGCTGCTTCCATGAACAAGGTGTGTGGATTCAAGAAAAATGAACTACTTGACAATTTCAGTACTTCCTCTGTTAATATTGATGCTATCTATCATTCTAGTGGTGATATTTTTTTTGCATATTGAATTGTAATCCATACTGAAGACTTCAACCCTGGATCTTCATCAGCGAGCACTTCCATTTCTCTTCACTTTCAGCAGCCAAAGCTGTTTCATCTTCATATCTTATTTTGCCTTCCTCCAATCCTGATGCCACAGTCCCCATCACATAATCCAGTTTTCACTGTCATCCCTAGTCTTCTGCAAGCTGATTGTTCACAAATTGAGCTTTCATACCATTCCTTCCTCCAGTTAGGATTATCATTCTCTAGAATATATAAAGAATTTTTTCCAAGGATACCAAAATTAAGACAGTTCATTTTTGCTATAATTTATAGGCAAACATACAATTAGGAGAAAATAATTTGTTTGAATATGAATATCTTCATTTTATATTACAGAAAATTTCATCACAAATCAAAGGGGAGGGGGTAAATATTCCACCAAAATGGTTCTGAGTGTAATATGTGGCCACAGGTCATTAGGATGAACAGCCAAACACCACAGGGTCTTGATTAGCTGAGAAGGAAGCATGGAGTGGCCCAAATGAAAATTTAAGGGGCAGAGTGTTTTAAAAGCAGATCTTTTCAAGAAAAAGAGATATTTGCATAGGTGCCCCCTTTAATTTTTGTTTGAACACAAATATCTCCTCTCTCTCTCTCTCTCTCTCTCTCTCTCTCTCTCTCTCTCTCTCTCACACACACACTCACATACACACACTATTGTGGTGGGGTGGGGTGGGAGGATGAATCCCATGAGAAAAGCAAAGTTAAGATTTTAAGTTCTTATCATCCAATATGGAAAGGCTTTTCTGTATATACAGGTACTTAGCAAAACTTCAGAATGTTCAAACCTTGGAATAGTATATGTGCATCATATTAATTCAACAGACTACTCACAGTGTAAAAACTATAAACAATGTTCTTCATAAGAAAAATGACACCAGAATAAAAACTTTATCAAATGCAAAAGAATGAAAGGGCAGAACTGGATTTGCTGTTAGAGCAGAAATTAGAGAGAAAACAGGCATATTGGCATATATGTTCATGTATAAACCTAATTTTAATGTAGTCTTTCTCATAAAATTAGGTGCCTTCACTGATATTTAGGTCGGCTGATGCTTAAGCATATACAGTAAATGCTGATTTATTTTTCCCAAGAAAGTTTCTTGTAGGAATTATTTAACCTTCCACATGTAAAAAGCCAACTCTGTGCCAACAACATAATTCAACTTCAATATAAGCCAAAGAAAGGAGATAACACAGATAAGAGCAAAAGCCAAAGAAAGAAATATAACAGAAAATAGAAATACAGAAACCAATTATTTTGTGTAATTAATTATTTCATAGCTTACACAAAATGAACAAATTCATTAAAGGGTGTGATATATCAAAACTCAAGAATAAATAATATTTAAGTAGTTTAGTACTCATTAAATATTTGAAATTATAAATGCAATCATTGCTATACATACAACCCAAGACCCTGATCACATAATTGATAAACTTGTATGGAACATGTACAGAGAAATTTATACTAATTCTATGAAAATCTTTTCAGGAAATTCAAGGGGAAATAATTCACTATTCATTTGACAAGGCCAAAACCAATCAAAAACATTTAAACCAGCAAAAAATCACAAACCAAATTCTGTTAGCAATAGATATCATTGACAAATCTAATTTAATAATGTAGATGTAAAATTATGGATAGAATATTATAAAATATACACCAACACTAACAAAGGGATGATACAGAAGAAAAACTTTGGCTTTCTGCTGGGAATGCAAGATTAACATTTTGCTTTCAGTCAATTTAATGAACTATACTAAGAGGTCACAACTGATTCAATTGGAGAGAATTTTTATACTAAAAAAAATATCAATGGCTTATCCTTTGAACATTCAGAAAAACCATTTTACAGCATCCATCCATTATCAATGCATGCTTCAGAAAACTAGAAACACATGATAATAACTTCAACTCTCTTATTTGATGGAAGAGTTTAAAAACTGGTGTAAGTTCTTTAAATGATCAGTAAAATTCTGCATTTAAAGCACATGTTCCAAGACTTTTCAAAATTATTTTTATAAGACTGATTACTGGCTGAATATCTTCACTAGTTATATATTTGTTGTGATTTCCTATTCCTTCTTGATTCAGTTATTTACTTCATGTGGAGTGACTTAAGTAATATGGCTCTTCTAGTCATAGTCTGTGTAACTCTTGGCAAATGACTTTACTCGTGAGTCTGGGTAAGATAAAGTGGGGGAAGATACTGATGGGATTCAGTTGTTTACAAGGTTCATTGCTATTTCCAGTCTTCTGGTTATAAAATGAGGCATCTCGGAATTAGAAAGAAGGAAAACTTAATACTAATTACAGAGATGAGTCCAGAGAAGCACATGTCCCTATACAATGAACAGTCTTTTTCTTGGGGACAATACCAAAGCAGTGGCAAAGAAATACTAACAGTGGGATAAAGAGCCTGGAAATGAGAGAGCTTAATGTCATGAACTTTCTAACCAACAGAGTGAGTAAAGCTGAAGACTGTTAGGCTTGTGAAATGGAGGCTCCCAGATGCTTAATTGGGAAAGTTAGGTTTGCTGACCCACAGAGCTAGAGCCAAGAATCTGTGAAGCTTATGGTGAAATCACATGCCTTTTAGACATTTTGGATGAGCCAAGTAGGGCTTTGTAACATTGTCAAAGAAGGGCAGGGGCTAGGTCAAGGGTCAGGAAGTCATAAAGAGGCCTACATACTGGCATGGAAGACGAAAGACTATACTAACTGAACACTATCCCGAGCATTTCTAGCATTAATTGTAATCTGCTAACTACCTAATAAGCTACATAACTATCAAAATCACTGTTGTCTAATTGACCATCTCTGAAGGAATACGGTCCTGCTCTGACAGTGAAAGATAAATCACACATTCATCGATGCATCGATCAAAGTGAAAAATACTGCAAATGAGGATGCCAAATAAGAAGCAATATGGATGGAAATATCTTAAATAATGGTTTGATTGTTTTTGTCAGATAGTATTTATTTTTATTAATACTTTAAAATTCATTCTTATAACATAGTCTAGTTGTCTATACCTCTTTCATCATTCTTATTTAAGTATTAACTACATAAAAATTTTAAACTGCTCTTTTAGCATATTGTTTCTTTTATACTTTCTAGGCATTAGGACAACAAGTCAGTAGCTATATATTTCAATTGATTTTTACGAAAATATTTTATTCGGGGATCTTACAACACATAACAATCTGTACATCAAGTTATCAAGCATATTTGTGCATATGTTATCATTATTCTTTTCTAGACATTTACTTTCTATTGAGCCCTTGCTACCAGCTCCTGTTTTTTTCCTACACCCCTCTCATGACCCCTTGTTAAATTATAAATTATTATTATTTTCATGTCTTGCAGTGACTGCTGTCTCTCTTCCTTCATGCGTTCTGTTGTTCATCCCCCTAAAGGAGGGTGTGTGGTTATGTGTCCATGGCTGTGATAATTTATTTCTTCTTCCCCTATTCTCGCCACCTTTCCCCAATCCTTCTGGCATCACCATTCTCATTGCTGTCCCTGGATTATATGTGTCATGATCTCTTATCTCTTATCTGTACCAGGGTACATGCTCCATTCTAGTCTGAAGTGGGAAGAAGCACTTGGGTCATGATAGTTTGGTGCTGTATGTGTGTGAGAGAGGAAGACTCAAGGAAACAGAGGAATATTGTTTGTTTCATTGGTGCTTTTTGTGCCCTGGTTTACTCATCTTTGTGACTCCTCTTTGAGGGTTGTTCCATTGTATACATAGGGCAGTCTCTGCTCTGACCTCCCCTTGTTCACAAAGATATGTTTTGTTTCTTTGTTATTGGTTTTCTGATGCCTGTTACCTAGTCCCAATGACACGTCATGATTTCACAGGTTGGTGTGCTTCATCCATGTGGGCTTCTTACCTTTGTGTTAGATGGCCACTTGTTTAACTTTAAGCCTTTAAGACTCCAGATGCTATGTCTCTTAATAGCCAGGTGCCATCTTCTTTCTTCATCATGTTTGCCTATGCACCCATTTTGTCTTCAGCAACTGTACTGGGAGGGTGAGCATCACAGAATGTGGATTGGTTAGAACCTTGTTCTTGAATTGAAGAAGGGTACAAGCAGAAGCCCAATGCCCATTCACTAGCACAGTATATTAACATATAAATAGATGTACATAGGCCAATAGCTCTATTTTATGAATTAATGTATGTAAATATATAAATATATAATGTATATATGTGTAAATATATACACACACACACACCTATGTTTATACTTCTATCTATAGCTTTGCTTCCTGGATACTTCATGCTTCCTTTTACCTTCCTCCTGCCCCAGTATTATGCTCACCCTACTCCCACTTCTTTGCACTTTCTCTAAGTTAGATTACTGTTGCTACAACACCCCCGGATCTCTGTATCCTTCTTGTTGTTGATTTTAATTCCCTAGTTGTTCCCTTGTATATGGCATTGTTTGCTTGCTGCTCCCTTCCCCTACCTTCTTCTCCCCCAAGTGCCTTGGAGACCATTAGTCCTGTTGCTTTCTCCAAAAGCCTTCTTCCTATGTCTATTTTATATAAGTAGGCAAACAAATAATACCATAAATTAATAAAAAGAAAACAAAAGATTTGGGGGCGTGGTAAGAGAAACATTTTGCATAATTCCAGGTCCATCCACTGACCTTTATAGCTATCTTCCCACTGGTCCTGAGGGATTTCTGGGAGATGACTCTCCTAGCCTGAAGTTTACTTGGGGAGGGGGCTATTTCAAGGCTTTGTTGTCTGACTTTGCTCCTGTTGTTAATCTGCTATGTTTCCTTCTTGATTTCCACTGCTTTTGGGAATTCAGACTGGACTAGTTCCCTAATAGTGTTCCCAGTATTTTCCTATGTTGTGGTATACTTCAGTAAGGGGATGACATGTTTTGAACTACTGTTAACCTTACAGTATTCTCTGTGCTTTAGCATTTTTGTGCAGGGATGTAATCTTCCAGGCTTAGTGTGCTCATATGGGATCTAGAGTGTCCTTTTCTCTATTTTCCTTCTTGGTTTGCTTTTGTGTGTATGTGGTAAGCCAACCTCTCTCCCCAACCTGTAGATTTTGTGTTGTTCTCTGTCGCACTTACTCCTAGGGAGGGGGTCAGTTTGATTCTGTTTGGGGCCAACTCTGTAGCCCTATATTTTCATGCTTTTCTCCAAGTAGTTGTGTTACCCTCATGGTTTGGTGTGCTGTGGTAGGGTCTGTATGCACACTTCTAATTTTGTGGAGACTTTAGCAATACTCTCCCCCTGGGTAGGTTGGTGCTCTACTCCCACCATGATATCATGGCCCTCTTTTGTTTTGGTCTGACCTCCACCTGCCTGCCTGTCCCTCAACCTATACATTGTGAGTGAATTTCCTTTAAAACCTACTGTGCTGAATATGTTTACCTCAGGAAACTCATGTTTACTTGTCCTTTTGTGATTGGCTGACTTCACCTAGCATACTTTGTTCCAACTCTTTCCATTAAAAGTCTTGCTAGGGCTGAGCCCCGGTGGTGTAGTGGTTGTGCGCGGGACTGCGGCCCACTGGGACGGAGGTTCAATTCCAGCAGCGGGGCTGGGCCTCCTACTCCCACCACCAGAGAGCAGTGATGCCCCCCCAAAAAAATAAAAAACAAAAAACAAATGTCTTGCTAAATGTGATCATCAGTGCTTTTTAATGATGCATAACACTCCATTGTGTGTATGTGTCATAGTTAACACTTGGCTATCAATGGAAATTTAGGCTGTTTTCAATTTGTTGTGATTGCGAGTTGCACCACAATAAATATTGGAGTGCAAACAAGTGCTCTTGGTTTATTTCTTGCATCTGTTGGATATATGTACAACAGAGGGTCATAAGGTAGAGCAATTCTCATTTATTTTAAATATTGTCACATTGATTTTCATAGAGGTTGTACATATCTATATGACCAGTACTTCTTATCTTACCACATTTTCCACCACATTTATTGCTTTCTAATTTTCTAATTTGGGCCAACTTCACAGGTGCTAGATGGTTGTTTTAATTTGCATTTTTCTGATGACTTATGATCAAGAGCATTTTCCTCATATGTTTATCAGCCATTCATGTCTCCTTACTTGTGAATCTTCTTTTCAGGATATTCCCCCTCTTCCTCAGGGGTTAAGTGTTTTCCTCTTTTTTCAGAGTAGCACAGTATTGTAGATTTTAGTAATAAGCCCTTTGTTGTGTCATTGCTAACTATCTTCTTCCAGTCTGTGGGTTCTCTTGTTACCCTCTTGGTGAAGGCTTTCAACTCACTTAGCTATTTTATTCTTAGTATATCCCACTTGTCAACTTTGTGTGTCAGCACAAAGTTGTCCCATGTATTCTCTGAGCCAAAGTTCTTCAGTTTGTCCTGAGTCCTTCAATGATAATCCTGATATTTTAGCGCTTTACTTCTAGGTCTGTGATCGACCTTGAGCTTGTTTTTGTGCATTGGGTAAGTGTGTTAGTCCGGGTAGACTAGAGAAATAAATTCATAGACATGTATATGGATATAAGGGTAAGGTTTAGCACAAGAGGAATGGGACATTGAGAAATCATCCCAACCCAGTCCAGTTCAAAGTCACAAGCCCGATATTAGTGCACATGCCCGACACCAGTCTCTAAAGTCTCCTTCCGACTCACAATGTCACAGATCAGTCGGTTCAGAATCCCGGCACCGGCAGGGGTCTCCCCAAGGCTCCTCGCTTCCAGGGCTCAGGGTCCACCAACAACATCCAGTGGTGGTAGGCACATCTCAGCGCTGGCAGGGGTCTCTGCGTGGCTTCTCCAGCTTCAGAGGTCCGACTCCACGAGGGCAAGGCCGTGTGGCTTCTTTTCCAGCTCCTTGGACGCTGCCATCTTGTCTTGTCCATAGTTCGCTGTCTCAGAGACTGACGTCCAACAACTCAGGAAATGACCTCTCTTCTCCACTAGGGAAATATCACGAGATTTCCCTGAAATCTCAGGAGAAAGCCATGACCACACAGAGGCCTCATTGACTACTAAATGGCTATCTCCAGATTAACAGGCTAGACTCTACCCCTACATACCAATAATGAAATTGGCATAATGAATGCATGACCACCACAGTAAGGTAAATATTTTGCTTCTTTTTTATACAGGTGGATATCCATTGTTTCTAGCACCTCCCAGTTGATGCTTTTTTGGGTCCTTGTGGAATATCAGTTGCCTTTATGCTGATGGTTTTATTTCTAAGTTTACTGTACTTTTCCACCTATAGGAGTATTTGTCATTATACCAGTGCCATGTTGTTTTGACCACTGTGATTGTGTAGTTTGTGTTAAAGTTGGGTAAAGTGAGCTCTCCAACTTTGTTCTTCTTTTTGAGGAGTTCTCTGCTTCTTTTGGGCTTCTTCCCTCTCCATATGAAAATGGTGATCAGTTTTTCCAATTCTCTGAGGAAGGTTTTTGGTATTTGAATAGAGATCACATTAACTGTGTATAGTGTCTTGTGTAAAATTGAAATCTTTATTATATTGAGTCTCCAAGAGCATGGGATATTCTTGCATTTGTGAAAATTGCTTTGGATTTCCTGAAGTAAGACCTGATAGTTTTCCTTGTATAAATCTTTTAGTTTTCTGGTTAGATATATTCCTAGATGTTTCAATTTGTTTTTGGCAATAGCAAAGAGTACTGCCTTTCTTATCTCCTAATCCATGCTCTTGACCAGTGTATATACCAAACCATTAGATTTTCGTTTATTGATCTGGTATCCTGCCACTCTTCCATAATCCTCTATTGATGGCAGTACTTCTCTTGTTGAACTTTTAGGATTTATGATTTATAGAATCATGTCATCTGCAAATAACAATAGTTTCACTCCTTCCTCTCCCAGTTGGATGTGCTTAATGTCCTTCTGCTATCTTATGTTGTTAGCTAGGACCTCCAATATGATGCTGAATAGAAGTGGGGAGAAGGGACATCCTTGTCTGGTCCTCTTTTTCAGTGGAATTGGTCCATCTTTTCTCCATTGACTCTTATTTTGACTGTTGCCTTTTCATAGAAAGCTTTCATTAACTTGAGACATTTTCTTTCCATTCCTATCTTCTTGAGTGTCTTAATTAAGGATGAGTGTTGGATGTGACCAAATGCTTTGGATGTCTATTGACATGATCATATGTTTCTTAATCTTTTTCTTTACAATGTGGTGCAAAATATTGATGGATGTTCAGAAGATAAACCATACCTACATCCCTGCAATGAATTCCAACTGATCATGGTGGATGATATGTTTGATGTACTTTTGCATTCTATTGCCAAATATTTTTAAAGGATTTCTGTATCTATGTTTACTTGAGATACTGGTCTGTAGTTCTCTAACCCTGTTGGATCCTTGCCCTGTTTGGCTTTCAACTTTATACTGGCCTTGTAAAATGAGTTTGAGATTTGCCATCCTTTTCTGTGCTCTGGAATAATTTGTGGAGGGTTGGTGTCAGCTCTTCCCTGAATGCATAGTAGAATTCTCCAGTGAAACCTGTTGGAATGGGAGCTCTTTTTATTGATTGCTTCTTGATAGCCATATGTATTTTTCCCTTGCTCTAAGTCTGCTGAGATTCTTGATCTCTATCTGGGATACTTTTGGGAGGAATTGTGTCTCCAAATGTTTGTCCATATCTTCCATGTTGTATTCATTAGAATACAGAATTCCATAATTTGATTATCATTTTGATCTTGTGGAGATTCATTGTGATTTACCCTCTTTTCCCTCATCTTGGCTATTAATGTGTGTTCTTTCTTTTCCTTACTTAAGCTGGCCAGAAGTCTGTCACTTCTGTTGATGCTTTCAAAAGCCCAGTATTTTGTTGTATAGATTTTTTTCATTGTTCTCTCATCTTCCCACTGGTTTAACTCTTTCCTGATTTTTACTATTTATCTTCTTTTGTTATTGGAGCTGTTGTTCTGTTGGCTCTGATCTAGTTGCTGGATTTTTCATAGTGTATCAGTCAAAAGTCACTCGAACTTTTTCATCTCTGCTCTTATTGCTATTAAGCTACCTCTGAAAAACTGCTTTGCAGTACCCGATAGGTTGTGCTATGTTGTAATTCTCATCCTAATCTGTTTATAGAAACTTCCTAAATTCTTCTCCAATCTGGGCCAGTATCCATTTGTGTTGCAAAACAATGTTATTCATCCTTCAGTTCTTTGCCCTTGTTTTTCGAGACCTGTTTTTTTTTTTTTTCATGATGCTGAATTCACATGTCTGTTTTTCAAAGGGATAGCACATTTTATAGTCAGTATATATTCTAACTTACCATTGTGGTATACACACTCACACATCAGACAATACATCAAAAGTGATTTATCTTACTGGTGGACAGCTCTGAGTGGCGTAGTGTCCTCTGTGTGTCTGTCACTGGTAGGGTTTTTATACATTGAGGCAAAAAGCTTGGGTTAGTCACAGATTATGAAAATGGCCCTGTCTGGTAGTTTTGATATGTGCTACTAGTGGGCATTTTAAATTTCTTCTTTTGTAAAAAATTATTTTATTTTGGGGTCTTGCAACTCTTGTTACAAACCATATATCAATTGTATCCAACATATCCATACATATATTTCATCATTCTCTTCTAGATTTTACTTTCCATTGAAGCCTTGGTATCTGCTCCTCATCCCCCCCCCACCCCGATTCCACTCCCCAATCCCCCATGGTCATTCTTTTCTTGATCTTCAATTCTATGCCATGGTGATCTGAGAAATATGTGTAAGTAATTTCTTTGTGTTTCAATTTACTCAGGCTTGACTTGTGACCCAGCATGTGGTCTATTTTCAAAACTGAGTCAAGAGCACTTGCAAAGAATGCGATGATCTTTTTTTTGCATTTGGATGTATTGCTCTATATATGTGTATCCAGTCCTGTAGCCCAATTGTAATATTTAGGTCTGTAGACTCCTTGGTAAGCAGCTTTCCCAGTGATGGATCTTTTTCTGATAGTGGTATATTAAAGTCACTTTCTATGATTGTTGAATCTGTAATTTCACTTTTCATCTTTTGAATACCTTGACAAATATCACAGATCTCTCATTAGGTTTGTATATATTTATCCCCAATAGTTCCTGATTTACTGATACTTTGAACATTATATAGTGTTACTCCTTGTCTCTTGTTATGGTTTGTAACTTGAGGACGAATTTTTTGAAGATTAGGATTGCAACTCCTGCTTTTTTGAAGTTGCCTTTTTTTCTGGTATATTTTCTGTCAGTCTTTTATTTTTAGTCAAAATTTTTTCTGTATGCTTAATGTATGTCCCTTGTAGGCTATGGATTGATGTGTCATGTTTTCAGAACCAGTGTGCTAACCTTTTTCTTTTAATGTAAGAATTGATACCATTGATATTCAGAGTTACTATCACAATCTGTGTATTCTTTGCAGTCATCTTGTGGCTTTTGTGCTGAGTGTTTTCCTAAATCCCTTGATATTAGTGTGTTGTGTTTGTGTGTTGGGTTTCATTCATGTCTTCTTTTCCCACTGGGACACTGCTATCTGGGTTATTTTTATGAACACCTTGAGTTCTGGGTAGAATTGGGGTGCATGGTTGTCTCCTGTTTGTGCTTGGTAGATGGTCTTCTGACTATAGTGAATCCACAAGTATATACTACAGGGTTGAGTGCTCTATGGCGTATTCTCTGCATTTTTCCTTGTCTTGGAAGACTCTTACCTCACCTTATATCTTAAAAAGTAGCTTGGCACAATGGAGGATTCTTGGTCAGGAATCTTTTTCTTTCAGCTTTCAGAAGATATTACTCCTCTTCATTGTTTCTGCTGATAGGTCTGAGCATATTCTGACTTGAGCACCATTGTATGTGACCCCCTTTTTATCTTTTGTTGCTTTAAATATTTTCTCTTTTTCTTTGAAGTTGGATAATTTGGCTATCATATGCTTTAGTGTGTTCTTTCTGGGAATTAGTCTAATTGGTGTCCTCTTTGCTTCCTGAGTGTCTGGTTCTCATTCATTAAGATGGGGAAGTTTGCTACCAGAAATTCTCTCACTAATTTAGCTGTTGACTTCTTTGTTGTGTCTTGTTCTGCTAAACCAGTTATTCAATCCGTTTTCCTTTTCATAGCATGCTAGTGATCTCAAGTTTTTTTTTCCTGCCTCTTTGATTAGCATATTTTTGACCATAGGACACACCTGACCATAAGACACACCTAGGTTTTAGAGCATGAAAATAAGAAAAAAATATTCTGAACCAAATACTATCAGTATAATAAAATGTTCTGGGATGCTACACTTTCCCCACTTTGGGGGGGAAATATGCTTCTTATGATCTGAAAAATACAGCATCTTGTTTGTGTGTCTTTCCTGTTTGTTGAAGAGTGTCTGATTGTCTTTGAGATCACTGATATGATTCTCTGTCTTCTCTAGTCAGTTTGAGGGATCTGTGCTTTTGTTTTTAGCTTATGTTACTTATCCATAACTCCTATATTTTCCTTTGGTGCATGGACTTTATACTCTCTATCCTGGACTTCATCTCCTCTACCATGGACTTTATCTCCTTTATTATTATGCTCTTATTCTGTATTGCTTCCCTCATCTCCTTTATTACTCCAAGAAGCCTTCTGAAGATTTCTTTTTTTGGCATATCCATGTCTGATTATTTTATAAGGGTCAGTAACTTTGCTGTTGTGTTTTGTCTTTCTTGTTTTATTTTTGAGTGTATAGTGGTATGTTGCTGTCTTGTGTCATTTTATAAAAACTGGGTACAATGGTATGTTGCTGTCTGTGTGTCAATTTGTAAAAACTAGGGGTCATGTTTCTGGGAGACCAAAGGCACTGAGTTCTTTCTCTGTTTGACCAATAAAAGTGGTCAGGAGTGCAGCTGGTGGTCTTCTATGGTGGTGGGTCGAACTCATGTAGGCAGAGAGCCATGGTGTCTCTGTGGGTGACTTCAGAGACTGAGGTGAGGCTGGTGAATGCAGGTATGCTCCTTGGCTGAGTTAAAACACTTTTGCAATTTGGCCGTTGGACTGGTGTGGGCTACCAGGTCACAATTTGCAGCCCCCCCCTTTAAAAAAAAGGCACTAAATTGAAGACCATGTTGGAGGAGATATCACTCCCCTCATAGGAAGTGCCAAGCGAACATGAAGACAGCCTAACTGTCACTGTTGCAGGTGCCAGGGGAAAACCTCCCTCTCATGGGTAAAAGTAATGTGTAGATCGGAGGGGGGGTGTTATTACTGAGAGAGGAGGAGCAAGTTTACAGTAAAAAAGGCCTCAGTACCATTGGGTGAGGGTGTCATGCACTGGTGCAGTCTGTTGCTGCCTCAAGTTGGGGTAACATGTCGCTGCTGGACAGACTGTCACTGCCACAAGCTGGGGGCACCACACAGGCATGGGACAGGTGGTTATTTCTGCAGGTGGCAAGAGGAAAGTAATTGTTGCTGCTGCAGGGGTGGGGAGTGTCAGGCAATGGTTGGCAGAGTTTCTGCAGCTACAGCTGATTTAACTTACAACAGGTGTATGACAGACAGGGTTTAGTCTCAGTCACTTGGGACACAGGTGAGTGTCAAGAGGAACTCAAGCTCAGTGGTGAAACCCACCACCACATGGGAGGAAGGAATCCTCAGAAGGAGGGAATAGCTCATCTTTGAGAGTGACATGGGCAGACTGTTGCTGTGGGGGGTCCAGCCGTGGTTGTGGGAGATTCAACATGGCTGTTGGCTAGCTCTGTGTACATTAATAAGGCTGATCGGGGGGGGGGGGGTCAATTGGTGGCTGGTGGCTGTAGTTGATCCAAAATTGTGTAACTGGCATGGGCCAGGGAGACAGGGACAAGGTTGCTGATTCATGGGTTTCCTGAGTGAGGCTAGATGTGGGGGGAGGTTTCCTTCTGGATAATGGATGTACTCTCGGCTGTCATGGAAGTCTTTTCACTTACCTAAATTCCCACACTCATCCTCCTGCACACTGGCTACACTAATTGGCATGCAGCTCCCAATGTGGACTAATTACTGGGTGCGAACCTCCTCAGTTGTTAATTTCTTTGAAATCCACCACTAACTCTCTGAGTTCTATGTGAATTAGTATTAATTATCAAACCCAACACAGAATGGCTGGTGTCAAAGTGATATGATTAGAAGCAAATATGATATCAGTTGGTGTTGGTGGTGGTGGTTATCTTTCTCTCTTATAAAAATAGTGAGTGCCAGATGACAGCATTTTAAATCCATGTCACTCTTTTTGACAAATGTGTGTCTAGCAGTTTATTTCATATGTTGCTATGGCTATTGATGATGATGACCATGTTTAGTGCCATCCTCACAAACGTTCCTATGTTTGAGCCCATCTATGCAGCCATGATGTCAATTCATCTTATGAAATGTCTTCCTCTTTCCCCTGCACCTCTGCTTTACCAAGCATGATGATTGTCCTCTCCAGGAAGAATTCTTTTCTGACAGCTTCTCCAAATTATATAAGATAAATTTTCGCCATTCTCTCCTCTGTAGCATTCTGCTCATACTTGTTCTTTAGGACATCCATGGTATTTTCAATATGCTTAGCCAGCATCAGAATTATTCAAATTAATTTTCCAACATTCACTTGCACAGGAAGAAATTGAAAATATTGACTTGTATCAAGCATAACTTCCTCCTCAACTTAACAACTTTGCTTTTAAAGACTCTAAGGTGCTCGTGTACAACAAATTTACCCAATGCATGTGTCCTTTGATCTCTACTGCTGTTTCCATGAATATTGATTATGGATCCATACAAGATAAAATTCTTGACAACGTTATACTTTTCTCAATTTGTCATGACGTTACCAACTGGTCCATTTGTGGGGACTGTGGTTTCTTCATATTTCTTCAGCATACAGATTGAGTAAATTAGATTAGAGATGCAACCCTTGTACATGCCTTTTTAATTTTGTAAATCATGCCCTATTCCCTTGCTCAGTTCACACAACTGCCTCTTGATCCATGTACAGGTTCTACATGAGCACAATGTAGTGTTCTGCAATTCCAATTTTTCTCAAGTTTTCCATAGTTTGTTGTTGCCCAGACAATTGAATACCTTAGCATTACCAATAACAAAACATAGCAATGTCTCTCTGGTGTTCTCTGCTCTCAGCAAAGATTTGCCTGGCATCACCAGTGATATCCCTAGAACTTTTCTGTATCTGCACAGAACTTCTGGCAGCTTCTTTTCAATGTACTACAGCAGACATGATTGGATTTCCTTCAGCAAACTTTGACTTGGATGTATTATTAATGCTGTTATTCTATAGCTTGAGCATTTTGATAGGTCATCTTCCTTTGGAATGGGTTTATATATGGATATTTTCCAGTGAATTGGCTAAGTAGTTATCTTCAAAATTTCATGGCACAGACCACTCAGTGTTTCCAGTGCTTCATCAGTTTGTGGAAATATTTCAAGGGGTATGTCATCAATTCCTGAAGACTTGTTTATGGCTAATGTTTTCAGTGCAGTTTGAACTTCTTTCAGTATTCTTGATTCTTCTTCATATGCTACCTCTTGAAATGGTTGATTTTCAACTACTTTTTATTTTGCTATAGTGAATCTGCCTTCTTTCCAACTACTTTTAATGCTTCCTGCATATTTTAGTATTTTGTTCATAGAATATTTCAATATTTCAGCTCAGGGTTTGAATTTTGCTTGAGTTCTTTCAATTTTAATTTGAGGCATGCTGAGGGTGTTTTTTCCTTTTTTGGGGGTGGAGGGGATTTTAACTCCTGGTCTATGCACATTTAGTTTAATATTTTACTTTTTATTCTCTAGCAGCACTTTAAAATTTTCTGTTCAAACCTCTGATGCCACAATTTTTTCCTTGTGCCTTAGCTATTCTATTAGATCAAATTTCAGAATATCTTCTGACATTCACACTGACCTTTTGTTTCTTTCCTGACTTTTTAATAGTTTTTATGCTTTATTATATGTTTGAGGTCATACCATAGCTAGTCATATCTGTTACTAGTGTTCAGTGAGTTAAATCTGTTTCTAAGATATTCTTGAATTTCAGTTGTGATAGTCTAAAATGTGTGTTGACTCCTGTGGAATTGTTCTATTTTTCTGGTAATTATGAGCAATTGTTGCTCTATCACAGTCATCCCCTGGCCTGGTTTTATTTTCTGATATTGAACTTCTCCATCTTACTTATTTCCCCATAAGTATAGTGAATTTGATTTCTGTGGATTCCATGTAGAGAAGTACATGAGTATAGTTTCTGTTTGTATTGTTGAAAAATGTATTTTCTATGAACATGTCAATGATCTTGCAAAATTATGTCATGTAATCCACAGTTTCATTTCTATCATCATGACTTTATTTTCCAACTATTGTTTCTATTCTGTTCCCAACTTTTGTATTAAAATTTCCAGCAATTATCAATTCACTTTGATTGCATGTTTGATAAATTTCAGACTGAAGCACTTGTTACACTCTTCAACTTGTTGCCAGGTGACTTTAATTTGTTTCTGACTCATAACTATACTATGCACAATGGAATGAAACATTGCCCATCTCTGAACCTCTCTGAATTGTTTGTATATTTGATAGCATTTCTGAAGCTATTGTGTCAATCCATCTTGGGCATTTAGCAACAGGAAAGCAGTTCTGTAAACTTCACCTCAACAGGAAAGATATTATGGTGCTCTGTGTCTGATAGATTGAAGATGAAAGAGAGAGAGAGAGAGAGAGAGAGAGAGAGAGAGAGAGAGATGCTTGCATGATTGAGAAAGGGAGCTGTTTTGTACAAAGCAGTATATCTTTTAAACTTTCTGATCCTGACCTGTACCAAATTATTAACTTTTTAATTATCTTACCCTAATTTTATTATCTTGGTATTCTGTATGGCTATCACAATGGATTACTAATCCAAGCCAAGAATTAGAGTGATATGAAAAGAATGGTGGGTCTTAAAATAAGATAAACAATAATAGAGGAGAGAGGCATGGTCTTTCTCTTATAGGAGTCATCTTCAGGTCGATGTGAAATGTTATTCTTTTTCCTACTAGTGAAGTTGAAGAAGGGCAGGCATGTCCTGAATCCCATTTCCTCACAGATTTTCTTCTAAATTGGACTTGAATTTCTGCTGCAAATGAATTTTGATGGTCTTCAGCCAAGAATTACTTACATGCAATATCAATGGTATTGTTCAATAATTTCTGCATTATATGGGGTCACCTTTCTTTGAAAGAATATAAATATGTATTTCTTTCAGTTAGTTGACTAAGTAGCTGCTTTAAAAATTTTTAGCATAGCCAAGTGAGTGATTTGTTGAAGTGTTTTGTTTAAGTTGTATTATTCGTTGGCACTCGTGGTTCTTTTATTATTTAGGGGTGACTAGTAATTCATTTTAATTTCCAATTTTAGTTATTTACAACATTTTTTGTTGGTCTAGATCAGTGGTCAGCAAACTGCAGCTTGCAAGCCATACATATGTAGCTCCCTCAGTGTGAACGTGCTGCTCTGAAGTAACATTGAAAACATTTGAAGGCTATTTCAGGTGACTATAATTTGTTTGTAAAAAAACATATTTAATGCTCTTGCATGATTTTAAAGTTGCTAGAAGGGGCAGAATTGGATCTTACTTCAGTCTCAGGGGTTTACCCACCCCTGGACTAGATAATGGTTTCTCTATTTTATTGATCTTTTCTGTATTAGGTAAACAAAACCAGGACACTAGTAATTCGCTAGATAGATAGATAGATGAGAGATAGATAGATAGATATAGCTAGATATCTAACATTAGAAATAAGCAATGAATGAATCTATAAAGCAGTACAAATGGCTTAATGCAACTCACTAGAGTGAGACAGTAGACTGACTGTCCTCGGAGTCTTGGGGGCCCCTGAGTAGTCCTCTGCAGGGCAAGTCAGGCTATCCAGTCACAAGCAGCAAGCAACAGAGCAGGTCACCAACAGTCATCCAGATGACAGAGTCCGAAAGTCCCCAGCTCAAGAGATGTATATTCCAGGAGTGTGGCAAAGCAGGGCTTGAAGGAACCTCAACTCACAGCAACACAGTCCACCAATTAGGTGTCTCACGGGTAGTGTTGCTTGGAGATCAAGGCACAGGATGAATAAGGTAGCCGACTGGTCCAAAGATCCAAGAGCAAGTGAACCAGGGCCAGGTTCCCTGAGCCATTTCTAACTCTGTCCTTCAATTAATCTGACATGTGTTCATTGGTCATGTTGTCACACAGACCTACTTACCTTCTTTGGCCATGTTGGCACATGCCAACCTATCACAAAAGATAAATACTCATATACAGAGATTCTCTGCCAAATCAACATATATGCATGAGTATACCCTCGTCGTCCCTCCCACACCCATTTAGTTTCATTGCCTAACCATATATCTAATTATAGATCACTACTATAGTAGGTTTTTGTATATAACAGTGTTCCCCTCTGCTGCTTTTAGCCTTTGTAAATCTCCCAAAATTTCCCCTGTCAAAGTCATTTTTCTTCTTTCAGCCCATTTTATTAGGACCTGAAATGGACATCATACCGTTTTATAATTTAATTGTATTAGTTAGGTAACAATCACTACCACAATCAGTTTCAAAACATTTTCTTCTTTCTTGGACTCCTTGATATATGCTAACCCTCATT
Source organism: Nesogale talazaci (assembly GCA_004026705.1). Lineage (NCBI taxonomy): Eukaryota > Metazoa > Chordata > Mammalia > Afrosoricida > Tenrecidae > Nesogale > Nesogale talazaci. Next base: position 35,889 of record PVJH01001218.1, read on the forward strand.
TCCCACCTCCACTGTTGTATCCACCAGGAACCTTATTCTATTTTCTCTCTACATCAACCCATCCAGAGTTTCATATACCAAAAAAACCATAACAAAACAAAAAAAAAAACATAGAAAAATGCATAGCATGATGTCAAGAAGGCTACAAATAATGACAAACTGTAGAATATGTATATTAGATAATACAGCAAAATAGACCTCAATATGAACAACACCCACAGGATATATTAAAAACCAGATTAAGCAAAATGATTCAAACAAGAGATTAAATGGAAAGGTTTTAAAGATTCCAGTCAAATTTATTATTTTAATTTACTAGAGTTGTCTCTCCATTACTTTCTGTCTGATCACAAGGTTATTTTAATCCTCTAGTTATTGTTAGTAAGAGATCACCAAACATTATTCACTTGCAGAGCCTGCAAATGCATTTTGGGCTTCCTGTGTAATATATAGCCTTATGCCAGTCAGAATCTCAAGATTTAAGATCTGATGGCATTCTTTCCTTCAAGTTTGGATTATATTATTTGCAATCCTTGGGTCCAACAATCCTTGGAATGTTGGTGCTCTTCTTTCATGGGGGATTAGTTGACATCTCCTTTAGATGGCTACTTTTCTGGAACAAGCCTTTAAGACCCCAGATGCTATTCTTTTTTTTAATAGCCAGGCACCATCTAATTTCTTTGCCAAACTTTGCTATAGCACCCATATCTCTTTTGTCTCCTTCATGAAGCTGAAATCGAGGATGTTCAGGTTGTAAGAGCACAATGCCCTTAGACTGGAATTAGGATTAACTGTGACCTCCAAACTCATTCCAGAATCTATGTTTCTTATCTGCCACTGATTCACCTTATAGACATTCTTGTTATTATATGGTAGAGAATCTTGCAGATCATCTCCTCCCAGGGAGATGAATAATTTTCTGTAAATATCCTCCTTAATTAGCCCATGATAATAATTTTAAAACACTGTTGAGAGAGGAAATTGAACACGTGCAAGCTAACTTCAAATCATTTGCTTGAACAGAATAAATCTTTAAGTGACTGGACGCTATTTACACAAACAATGGGAGTTGGTGGATGCTAGAGTTGGAATAATATTCACTGACAATGTCAGACACAGATAGGCTGGAAAAATGCATATTTTAATAGAGAAAGAAGGATATTGTTATATTAAGTAAATATTCCACCTACTGATAATTTAATATTCTTGGTATAGCTGTTTTTGGCTTCTACACATGGTGTGTATTTTCGATCTTAAATCCTCAGTTTACAGATGTGTTTGAAGTAGAGCCTAGTTCACCTTGTGGGATTTCCACATTCTATCCCTCTGTTATGATCTTTTCAGTGTGTTCACCTTGAAGATGCAGGATTCAATATCCCAGCATTCTGTGGAACATGATCTTGGTCCCTAGGGGAGTAAAGGAACTCAGAACAATGTGAACTATTAGGAGCACAATAACAGGCACACTCTCCTCTTTGGGTACTTAAATACATTGTTAGACTTTTCTTCTCCCTCTAGGAAGTTGATGCTCCCACTTTTTCTCCCAAAAAACATGTACTTGTCTTCTCCAAGATGTGTATGCTTCCTTTACCCCCTCCTGACTTGATTTTCCCATCTGTATCCCTCATCACTCGGGTAGGAAATCTCCTAGTCATGGCAGACTCATAATAACCTTTTTAGAGCAGCCACTAGGTAGTCATCCTCCCTACACCTTGGAAAATCTGATTTCAGTTGACATGAGGACCCTTCTGTGAAAGTTCCCTTCGAGATCCATGTCTAGGGAGGATAGTGCATGTTTCACTGGAAGCACACAGGCTCTCTACCAGGCAGACAGAATGTCCTACAAGCCTGATCTTGTGCCTTTCCTGTTTCTTATTTCCATGGCAGTGGATTGATACAGAACTTGTCCATTTGCAATTGATAGCCTTCATTCAACAAAATATCTTACAGATTCCTCCATGCCATTTGGTGTTTCATCATTGCTTTTAGGAATGTGTCATCTGCCATTGTTTGTATATGAAAAAAGTATTTTTGTCCATTCTTTTAGCCTTGTGGATTTTGGCTGTTTCCTAGCTTTTTCTAATGTGGACTGTGTTCAATGAATACGGTAGATCGTAAGTCTGTTCACAAAATGTATCCTATTTCTTTGGGGGTAAATTTCCAGCAATGGAATTGTGGGGTCATATGGTATTGTTCTTGCAATCTCATTTAGGAATTGCCACATCGTTTTCCATATTTGTTTTATGTAGTTACAACCCATTGGGAGTGTAGAAATGTTCCAACCTCTCTACAAACTGACCAACATTTGTTATACTGTTTGTTTGTTTTTTAATTGGTCCACATTTGTGGGCATTCAATGGTATCTTATTGTTGTTTTGATTTGCATTTCCCTGATGGCCAATTAATGAGAGTCTTTCCTCATATGCTTGTTAGCCATTTAGGAGTCTTTCTTTGCAAATTTTCTATCCACGTCCTCTGTCTACTTTTTAAGAAGTTCGTTAGATTTTTTATTTTGAGTTTTCTTGTTGTGGGGTTGTACTATTCTACAGATTCTACTAATTAGGAATCTGTTCATTATGTCATGGGCTCATGCTTTACTTCTTTGATGAAATATTCTGATGTGCACAAGAGTTTTATTTTGAACAGTTCCCCTTTCATCTATTTTGCCTTCCATTGTGTGTGCATTCTTTGTTATATCTTGTAGGGCCTGCACTAGTATTCTTACTTTTGTCCAATCTTCTGGTTTATTGCTCTGATAGCTTTGGGTTTTTCATTAAGTTCTTTATTCACTTTTTGTTCATTTTTGTGCATGGGGATAATGGTTCTTGTTACCTTCTTCTGCAGATGGATATCCAGGTTTTCTAGCAGCATTTCTTAGAGAGTGCATCCCCTTCCCATTTAATATCTTGTTGGACCTTTGTCAAAAAATAGTTGTGTGTAGGCCAATGCTTTCTCTTCTAGGTTTCTGTCCAGATCAATATATCTATCATTATCAGTATCAAGGTGTTTTGACAAGTGTAGCTTTACAGAAGGTTTAAGGTCAGATAGTGCAAGATAATCTACTCTGTCTTTAGTTTTTAGTTTTTTTTTAACTTATCCTAGACTTTTTAACTTTCTAATATGAAGTTGGAAATTCATTTTTCCATTTCCTGAAAGGTTGATACTGAAATTTGAATCAACATTAAAATGACTTTATAGATGGCTTTAGGTAGTATTGATAGTATTACAATATTTAGTCTTCCTATCCATGAACAAAGACTTTATAAAATTTGTGTAGGTCTATTGATTTCTTATACTAAGGTCCTATAGTTTGCTTTGAACACTTCCTTTGTTTATTTGGTTAGACTTACTCTTGGATATTCCAATTTTTACATGGTTATTGCAAATAACATTTTTTTGTCTTTTTCAGATCTCTCATATATATAAAAATCCAATTGATCTCTGCTTATTAATCTTGTATATTGCTACTCTACTAAATGGTTTATTTCCTTTCCAAATAAGTTAGTAATTAGTTTTTCCATTTATTTGAAAAAAAATGCTAGAATTTGGATCAGAATTGCATAGTATTTGTTAAGTAGTTTTGGTAATATTAACATTTACACAGTAAAGTGTATAAACTCCGCATAACCGGGAACATGTTGCCTTATTCCATTTGTGTAAATTCTTTACATTTCTTGAAAATGTATTTTGCAGTTCTCATTGAAAATGTATTTTGCAGTTCTCATTGTATGAGTCTTTTATTTCTATGGTAAGATTGATTTCTAAATGTTTTCTCTTTTGTGCATTTCTTTTTAATTGGTAATATTCTTTTGACATCTTTTTTTATTACTATCATCCTTCACATACAAGAATCCAATTGATTTCTGTATTGCTGCACTGCCTAATTTTCAAATCACTTCAAGCATTTAATGGTATATTTGGGGGTTTCTATATATAGATCATGTCATCTGCAAATAAATATATTTTCATCTCTCCCATGCCTTTGCGGATATCTGTAATATATAATTAATGTCATATGATCCTAGCAAGCATTCCAGAACTATAGTAATCAAAATTGATAATAAAGAGCAACCTTGTCTAGTACACATTGGGAGAAAAATGTTGCATTTCCTCTCCATTTAGTGAATTGCAGGCTATTGGTTTCTCATATATGGATTTTATTATGTTGAGACATTTTCCCTCTATGCCTTTTTTGTTGTGTTTTATATGAAGAGTGAATGTTGAGTTTTACCAAATAAATTTTATGCATTGATTGATATAATTATTTTAAATTTTGTGTGATAATTAATATTGATTGTTTTCCTAATACTAAATGATTCTTCGATGTTTAGTATTAATGGCACTTAATCTTGATGGATTATTTACTTTTTTGATGTTTAGTTTAATTCTCTTGGCTAGTATTTTATCAATAATTTTGGCATCCATAATCATTAAAGGTATTAGTCTATAATTTTTCAATTCTGACAATATCTTTGCCTGGTTTAGGTATCAGAATTATATTTGCTTCATAAAATGAGTTTGGCAGTAAATTGTCCATTTCTTTGTTATGAAAGTTTATGTAAAAGTACTAATATTAAATCTTCTCTTAAAGCTTCATAGAATTCCCCAGTAAAATCAACTAGACAGGGACTTTTTGATTTTGGAATTTTTTTGTTACTCGATATATTTTTTTCCCATTTATAGGCTCATTGAAATTTTTGCATCATTCTCTGGAAAATTAGATAAGTAATGCATTAGAGAAATTTATTGATTTCTTCTACATTTCAAATTTGTTAGAAAACAATTTTTTTCATAATACTATGAGATTATATTTTTATCCAATTTTTTTCTATTTGAATATCATTCATTTCCTTTCTTATTTGTAAAATTTTTCACATTTTGTTCCTTTGTTAAGTTTGCCAGTGCTTTATTAATTTTGTTAATATTTTCAATGAACCAATCTATTGTCTTATTAATTTTTCTACCATTTAAATTTTTTTTCAGGTTTTTTTACTTCTGTCCCAATCTTTGTTGTTTCTTTTCTTCTAGTGTTTGATGGTTTATTTTGTGAAGTTTTCCAAAAGTCATTGATGTATTAGGGTGTTTACGTTGATGCTTCCAGTCTTATTGATGTATGCAAATATTCCTAAAAACTGCCCTTAGAGTATGTTTTCACCATGTCCCAAAAGTTTTGATATGCGGTGTTTTCATTCCATATGAAATAAAAGTGGTGATAAAGGGAAACCTTGTCAAGTTCTCTTTGAAAGAGTAAATAATTTTAATTTCTGTCCATTAAATGTGATGCAGATAATTGGATTTGCATCAATGCATTAGGTAAATAATGTATTCCTAGAAAAGGATAACTTTCTGGAAATGAATCTTACTACAGAATGATGTAAAAATCTCAACAAGTCTATAAAAGAGAAGAAATACATCTATGCATAAAAAAATCTCAGCATCAAAAACAGTCATTCTCCAGATGTTTTTACTGGAGTATTTTATCAAAATTTTATACAAGAGTTAATACCAATTTATGTAGTCTATTCCACAGAATAAAAATGGACAACGTACTACCGACATCATTTTATAAAGCAACTATAGCTTTGGTGCCTAAACCAGGCAAAGATATCACCAGAATTGAAAATTGTCTACTAATATTTTTAATGATTATAGATTCCAAGATCATCAATAAACTACTAGCCAAGAGAATTCAATTATGCAGGATTAATTTGGATACATACCACACATGAAAGGATAGTTTAATATTAGAAAATATTTAGGTAGTACATAATATAAACAAAATAAAGAAGACACATGGTTATATCAATCAATGCAGAAAACACATTTGGTAAAACTACCATCTATCCCTGATAAAAAAATTCTTAACAAAATAGTAGTAGAAGAGTAATGTCTCAATACAATAAAATGAATAGATTCTTTTGTTTTCTTATCATTGCCCAACTTTTGCATCTATAGAGAAAACAGAAATTACCAGTGTTTTCATGAAGTGGACCTTTGCCTTCAAAATGGCATGCTTACTTTTTAATACTTTAATGATTTTTTGGAAGTAGTTTTGCCCAATGTGACATATCCTTTGATATTCAGACTGTTGCTTCCATGAGAATTAATTGTGAATCCATGTAAAATTAAATCCTTGACAATTTCAAACTTTTCTTCCCTTAACATGTTGTTACTTACTGTTTCAATTGTGAGGATTTGCGTTTTCTTTATGTTCACGTGTAATCATAATGGAAGTCTGTAGTTTTTATCTTTACCAGTAAACTGTTTTCACATACAGAATGCAAGATGATTTTGAGCCTTCCTCTAAGATTGGCACTGCATTATTCTTGATATAGTCTACATTATAAAATCTTTTTCTCAGCATACAAATTGAATGACTATTTTGAAGGGATACAATCCTGGTCTACAATTTTTCAGATTTTAAACTATGCAGCATCCCTTTATCAGATGGAATTTGGTCCATGTGAAAGGTTCTCATGAGTGCAATTTAATTTTCTGGTATTCCTATTCTTCATAATGTTCTTCATAATATTTTACAATCCACACGGTTCATTTCCATTACCTACTCAATGGAATATATGTATGTAATTTCTGGCACTCTTCTTTCCGCTGAGACATCTGTTATTAGAAAAATATTATTTTGTTCCACATCTTCTTGAATGTCAGGCACGCCTTAGTCCTCAAAGTAAAAGAAAAGATGTCTTTTACAGTAGTTTTACCCAATGTGTGGTTTGATCTCTTGATCAATGATTATTGACAATGATATAAGAAATATATTATCCCCCTCCCCCATTTGTCATGATATTACCTATTGGTCCAGGTTCAAGCATTTTGGTTTTCATTACAGTGTATTGTAATCCATACTGAAGGTTACAATCTTTGACCTCTACCAGGAAGTGTTTCAATTCATCTTCCCTTCAGCAATCAAGGTTGTGTCATCTACATATTGCAGGATGTTGCTGTTAATTTTTTCTACATTTTCATTGGATAAGCTACCTCTAGAATGTACACAGGTATGTCCGTGTTAAGTTGGTAGATGCACTGTCTTCCTAAATTTTTAGCATAGATGAGTGAACATGCTCAGTTTGTCATTCCAATTTTGAAATATCTAAATTGGTATTCAGACAATGTGACATGTCTAAAGTGGCAAATGTTTTGCTACATATATATTTACCCCAGTAACAGAAAAAAATCTCGGTGCCCAGTTTATGCTCCAAATCACTAACTAAATGTTACTGGGAGGAAATCCAGTCATGCTTAGTTTATTTCATCTACCTCTGTGTTTCAAATGTGCAGCCAACATTGAGATTCGCTTATCTAAAAGCCATTCTCTTGTCTTCCTGTTTCCACTTGAGCATAGTCCGCTATCTTTTATATGTTGTTTTGCACTGAGCAAATTTTGATTCATAGTGAAGATATATGACAGAGTGGAACTAACCCAAAGAGTCTCCCAAGATGCAATGTGTGTGGGAGCAGATTTCTGTGTCTTTCGTCTTCAGTCCCTGGGTGCATTAGAAATTCCAACCTTTCATTAGTCACCAAATATTTGAACACTGTGGCACCAACGGTCCTGTTCTCTATCTAGGGGATATCAAAGTTGATATAATAACAGAAATTATAAGTCAAGGTTCCTTAAACATAATTCTAGATCAACAAAATTCATAACACATGGACACTGACTCCAATATATAGTAAATTAACAACTCTAGGAATGGGATCCAGAAAATTCTGTTGTAATAGGACCTCCATTTTGAGAAATAGTGTTTCAATAATAGAGTGCTTGAAAGCAGCAAGATCTTCAGAGTGAAATTAAAATATGAGAGACTGCTACAGAATCTCTACAGATGAATATTTGGTGAAAATATCAAATAGTTGTATTTAATGAATAAGCTGAAATCACAGAATATATTGAAATTTCATAATTTGGGGTAATAATTATCTTCTACCCATTACAAGACATGTAATTTAGGGAGTATTTCTGACAATGTGTGCAATTTTTTCACAACAGTACTTTCCCCTGTGGGCATAAGGAAACAAGAAAAGACTATTATTTTCAAGATACCAAGGAATGGTAATATTTTGAATTTTTCTCAATTTTTATATATATTAGAAATTTTATTTAGAAAATCTACCAATGCCATTCTATTTGAAAAAAAATAGGCAACAATTTAATAGTGTTACATTTAATATTGAAAACTCCTAAGTAGTTTTTATTCTACTGAATTTGTTAAGAATTAGTCAAAATTCTTTTTTTTTTGTAGACTTCTTTATTTTTTTATTTTTATTTTTTTCTGATCAAGTCTCGTTTATTTGGGAGAAGTAAACCAGTTTTATAGGGCAAGCAAGTTTAGGCAGTTAGCATATGGTGATCTTCAAAATTAACAAGTGAATGGCAGCACAGCTGCAAGTCAAGCTTCAAAGGCCAGGGCTATTTACAGTTACAAAGGCCACAAACTACAAACCCCAGGCAACAAACTGCAACAGAGTTCAGGCATATCCTGCCTGTAGCAAGGTCAAGCATGTCCGTGCTGGATGGCTCCAGACAGGGGGACTATCCTCCCGGGAACTCTGCCTGTCTTAGGTTGTCAGGACGCACACTCAGTCCTTACCCATCATGGGTCAATGGCCTTCTAATGGCACCATGGCCTGTCTTAGGTTGGTAAGAGTGCTCCTGATCTTACCGGTCATTGGCTGTCAAGTTCAGCTCACGGTGATGCAAGAAAAGAGAGAGCTACAGAGCTGGAAGCATCCAGAGTCAGATGGGCTCCTTTTCTAGAAGTGGGCATGGCAGAGAACAGGTTGGGGGAGGGGCCAGCATCCCACACCCACAGGGATAAAGACAAGAAGGGAGGAAGAGGAATTAGTCAAAATTCTAAACTCAAGATATACAGCATATGAGGGCTGATTCATCATTGATTTCTGATATTTTTTATCAAAATGATCAGGGGAAAATCTCAATAGATTTAGGAAAGCAAAGAATAGGAAATAAAATCCTACCAAATCATTTCAACTATTACTGTTTTCTAGAATGATGAGCTATAGTAATCTCAGTCAGTATATTTAATGATGATGCTACTAAAAATTCTTTTGCTCAGACCATATTCTTTTTGAAAGGGTTAAAATTTATTTATTTTTTGTTTGTTTGTTTTTTGGCATCACTGCCCTCTGGTGGTGGGAGTAGGAGGCCCAGCGTTGCTGCTCGATTTGAACCTCCAACCCAGTGGGCCGCAGTCCCGTGCACAACCACTATGCCACTGGGGCTCAGTCCTAAAATTTATTTTTTATACTGTACAATTTAGGTAGTTTAAAGAGGAGATAGTCTATTTTATTATCATGATACATAAAATTTTTAAAATAATTCATTTTGACTGGGAATACATACAACTCATAACAATACATACATGAATTGCATCAAATCAAGCACATTTGTACACATATTGCTAATATCATTTTCAAAACATGTTCTTTCTACTTAAGTTCTTGGTATCAGCTTTTCTTTTTTCCCCTCACCCCCACTTGTCCCGTGATCCTGGACAAATTATTGTTATTTTCATATCCTACCCTGTCTGCTGCCTCTCTTCACCCATGTTTCTATTGTTTGTCCCTCTGGGAGTGTGTGTGTGTGTGTGTGTGTGTGTGTGTGTATCAATCACTATGACAGTTCCCCCTTTCTCCTCCTTCAACCTTGACCTTGCACCTTCCATGGAATTGGTGTTGTCATTATTGTTCCTGAGAGGTTTATTTGTCCTTGATTTCAGGTGTCGAAAGCTCTTAACTGTACCAGTGTACATGCTTCGGCCTAGCCGGATTTGTGAAACAGAATTGGAGTCATGATAGTGGTGGGGAAGAAGCATTAAAGAACTAGGGGGCTCTCTTATTCTCTCTTAGTGAAGTCTTTCAATGTACACAGGCATTTTATCTTCAGTATATTCAATTTGACAATTTATTTTTCTTCTGTTTTTGTGTCCTATCCTATTTCTGATAACCTTTGTGCCAAAGTTCACAGGTTTGTGCTAATTCTCTGATTATCGTCCCAATAGTTTGGGGTTTTACCTCCAGGTGTGTGATCAATCTTGAATTTATTCGTGTGCAAAGAGTGAAGTAAGGGTCTTGCTGCACTTTTTTGCAATATATATCCTTTCCCCCGCCCCAGCACTACTTGTTGAAGAGGGCATCTATTTCCCATTTGATATTTCTTGGTCCCTTTTCAAACATCAGTTGTCTGAAGGCTAGTAATTTTATTTCTGGGCTTTTATTTCATTTCCATTGTTTTGCGTATCTATCTTTGTACCAGGACCACTCTGTTTTGACCACGATGGCTGTATAATGGATGCAAAAGTCAGGTATAGCTAGCTCTATGGCTTTGTTCTTCTTCTTGAGGAGTTCTCTGCTGATTCTTGGCTTCTTCCCTCTCCATGTGAAGTTGGAAGCCAGCTTTTCTAATTCCAAAAAGATTTTGATATTTGTGTTGGGATAGCATTATATTACGCCTTGGGTATGACTACCATCTTTACTATATTAAGTCTTTTGATCCATGAGCACGGGATATTCTTCCCTTTGTAGATATCAGTTTTGATATCTTGTAACTTTGTTGTGTAGCATTCCTCCTACAAGTTTTTTTTTAAATTTTGGTTAAGTAAATCTCTAGATATATTATTTTTTCTGACTATTGTGAAGGGTACTGCCTTTTTATTTCCTCCTCCATGATTGTGACTGATGTATGTAGCAGTTCGATAGACTTCTGCTTATTGATCTTGTATCCTGCCACTCTGTCACATTTCTCTATCACTTGCAGCACTCCTTTTGTGATTTTGTGATTTTTTCATAAATAAAATATCATCTGTGAATAATGATAACTTACCCTCTTCTTTCCCCAGATGAATAATTTTGATGTCTTTCCTTTGCCTTATGTTATAAGCTAGACCATCCAGTTCAGTATTAAAATAAAAGTGTGGACAAGGGGCAACCTTGTCGGTCATCTTTTTCAGTGGGATAATTTTAGTCTTTTCTCCATTGACTATCATATCTGTTGTTGGTTTTTCATATATACCTTATATTGCATTGAGGAATTTTCCTTTCATTCCTATCTTCTTGTAATGCATGTTGCATGTTGTGGAATGCTTTTTCTGTGTCTATCAATATCACTATGTGATTCTTATCCTTTTCTTATCAATATATCAAACATTGTTGATAGGCTTTCAGATGTTGAACCATTCTTGCATCCCTAGTGTGGATGTCACTTGGTCATAGTGAATTATTTGCTTTATGTACTTTTGTGTATTCTATTGGCCAGTATTTTGTTAAGGATTTTTGCATTGATGCTGTTTAGAGACTGCCCAGCTAGGGTGCCACAGACTTGGGACAGGCCTGTGGAGGAGTCATGGTCCTAGAGGTGTCTGGAAACTGCAAGACTGACTGTGGCCTGGTGGGGGAACTGGAGAACCATGGATGGCACAGCGAAGGAACCCCATGATAGTGGTTGTTGGGACAGGGAGCTCCAGATCCAGGATGGTCCTGCAGGGGAACTGAAGAACAGTCTAATAGGGAACTTCAAGGTCAGTGTGGTCCTTCTTGGAATCAGGACCTGGGTGGACCTGTGAAAGAGTCACAGATTGACCTGGTGAAGGAGCACTGAAATCGTGGGTGGCCTGGAAGAGCTGGGTACAGCCCTACTGGAATGGCTGAGTGCTGGGGTGACCTGGTTCTGGCCCATAGTAACAGTCTTTCAAAGACTCTATGTCAAGCCTAAAACTGGTAGAACCAGTGTTTGGCCTGGTCCAAGGCTTTCAATCCCTGTTGACTTTCCCTGTTTTGCTCTGTTAAAGTTATATTATTGAGTCAACTTTTTACTGGCTTGCATTTCACTGCACAAAGGAACAAAGCCAGCTACACTCTTGTGTCACTCTTAGCTCTCCTCTGCACAGCTCTTCAGGCTGTGCTCCGAGGATCAGTGTTTTGCCAGGGGTAAAAATTCAAGGGGCTCTCCAATTGCAGCAAATTAGTGTCTAATGATTTATCTAATTATATATCCATACCCAGGCCAGCTGGCACAGAGCTGGGCAGAGGGAGAAAGGGGGGTGATTGGTGTAGCTTGTTCCTGGCCCAGAAGAGGAGATGCAAAACTCTTGAATTCAGAAGCAGGGGGTTTAGGAGAGAGGGGACCTCTGGTGTGGACTCCTGTAGCTGGTTCTCTCCATGAGCCTGGGATTATTACAACTTTAGTTAGCAGTCGGAGAAATTACTGCATGCTGCAAGTCTCAGTTCTTGGGTGCAGGAAGGGGTGGCAGATGCCATCCACCCCTCTGGACCTATTGAGCAGAGTCCTTGAGCTCACATTTTTCTGTGGACAAAAAACACAGGAGATATCTGAACCACAGCCCTGAGTACACTTAGATTCTACTTCTAGCATTTGGTCTTCCAAATTTGGACTCCTTACCTCGTAATTTCCTATCTAACAGCAGAACTAACCAGTGGCCCTACCTGAAAGCCATATTCTGTTGCTAAGTTTTACAGAGAAGATCACGAGGGTTTTATTGGTCATGAAATTTATACTCAGTAATTTATACACATTTTGTTTTTAAACTCATCCATGTTAAACCTGAATATATCGTTGCTTATCCCCTTCCTTCCATTGTTTTCTGCTCCTATCGCTCCTTTCTTTTCCTTCCATCTTTTAGCAAACAATGACCTTTTTATTTTAGATTTTTTAATATGTTAGCATAGCAGTGAGTTCAGGTTCAGACATGAAATGTTACCAAGAACAATAATTTTTGGATCCCACCAGTCTCTGGCTGACAAGTACGGACATAGAGCTGAAACTCCCCAATGTGAGAATAAGTATATGACTGTTTTCTCAAGTGTATCAAATGGTGGTTGCCAGATTTTGATTTGGGTCTCCCTTGCTGTGAGGTTGCCCAAGGAATGGAGACCCAGAACTACAATATACTTAATACTTTCATGGTTTCATCACTGCATTATGATATACATTAATCTGGTAGGTGACAGATTAATGAATATAATTAAAAAATGTTCCCAACTATAGATGTTCAATTTTTATATAAATTGTGTCCAGTCACATAAGATTTTAATATGTACAAGCCAACAGTTTGCATATTATAATTCATAGCTGACCTCTACTTATATGATTTCCTTTCTGAACTTTGTTCTAAATTCTGTATCATTGACTAAATTATTGGCACTATCGATGAAATTACTATGTCCCAGGGAGATGATTGACCATGTTCTTTAACAATGATGCCTCTAAAGTGAACCAGAGACATACATGCATATATGCCCTTGCTATAGGAATGGATTTGGGGGTTGCACTTCATTTTAACTCTACTTTAAGAGCAATTATTTCTGAAGGCATGGCCTTGTTTGATACTCACCCTTCTCTAGAGCTTACTGAAGATGTGGGTACTATATCAAAATATGGTGAAGAAAATACTGGTGTCCAACTATGGGAAATATAGCATCTGGAGCCTTAAAGAAGGGGAAATACATGTGGTGTATTAAGCCTCCAGCGAATTCCTTCTGATCCTGACTGTAACTCACAGATGTGAATAGCCTCACTATTATACAGAGAGCTTTGCAAAGTGGATTGTTGCAGATACAGTTGTGTTAAAATTTAATGCCTTATCAGTTGATCTTTTTCTTAATCCATTTTAAATATGTTTCTTCAAAAAATATTTTCTCCGAGAAAGAGAGAGAGAGAGAGAGAGAGAGAGAGATTGTGAGCATGATGCAGTGCCAGATGGTATAGTTCATTTTACAGAAGGTTGTTGTGAGCAGGATCTGACTCAATGGCACCTAACAACAGAGTGTTACTTGCTCTGTCTTTCATGGGGAACATCATTTCCTTGGGGTGTGGGGACAAGGCTCTGGCTCAGAAGAGAGTGTCCAGGTTTCTGGGGTTGGTGGAGAGGAGGGTGATTTGGTTGCCTGGGAACTATCCAAGCATCTCACCTACTAGGCCACAGTATGGCCACTGAGGGCATCTCCCTAGAGGACAGCATCAGTGGGGATCTTGGGTGGGAAGCAGCAAGACTTCCATGGCAGAGACTTGAAAGGTACCTTGATGTGAGGTAGGCAAGAGCCCCGTTCTGTGCAAGAGATGGGTGAGGTCAACAGATCTGCGGAATCGGGGGTCTTATCAGGGACCCTGTCTGGTTCTGGAAGCCAGTGGCATGGAGTAGGGAAATCTGTACTCACTCACTGATGAACAGCAGCTATGACGTGAAAATTGGGTCATTTCGTGACCTAGAATGCTTTACTGTCCTAGTAAGTTGAGAAAGTGGACCTGCCTTGAATTCCTTCCCCGTGTCCTCTTCAAATTCTTAGCCCATCTCTAAAAGGAATCAAGAAGAGAACACAATGTCTGGCTGGACAGAGGGCGATAGGTAAGTTCCAATGTGTGTAGATAATGAACAGGCACATGCCATCTAGCACCCCACACTGGCCCTTCAGCAGGCTCCAAGGGTGGGAATCAGTGGGGGAGGGGTGCTCAGGGTCATCCATGGTGGCAGTCTGAGTCTGTGACACTTATGGAGTGCTTTGGTCACTGTTCTGCCGGGTGCCGACTATCTGCAGGAAGCATTTCACCAGGTTATCAGAGCACCTTATCTCCTTTTTTATCAACATAATGCCATTTATTTAATAATATTTGTGATTTCAAGTTGAAAACTATTTATTGTAAAACTATATAAACTATATAAAACTATCAGAAGAAGCCAGCTTCCAATACATACATTATGGGTTCAATAAGTGCAGTTGTATAGACAAAATTATTATTTATTATAATAAAGTTATAGAGAGTATGAGAGAGAGAAATAATAGCAGTCATTCATATATCACATCATGGTAGCATGCTCACCTCTGCCTAAGGGGCTGTCCACATGGAGACAGTGAGTGGGGGAAGGGATTGCAGGAGGGAAAGGGGCCGAGAGCATCCAGTACTGAGGGGCAGGAGAGTGAGAGGTTCTATCTTATGTCCGATCCTTATATACCCTCTAGAGCCAGGCCAGGCCACTAACTACAGTTAAGGACATATGTCCCAGGAAGGGGTTGTGCTATATGCTCACGTTATAGGAAAGAGAGGTATGGGGGTCCCATGTGACAAGACCAGACCTCCCGGCCCCTGGATGTGACTAAACAGGTTACACTAGAGATCATTAACCAAAAATGTGAATCCGCCCACAGATTTCAAAGGAAGTAAATCAGCATCCTCACAACAGGGGAGTCAGCTCACACAGAGGTCTCAGATAACTCAGAGCTTCAGGGAGAATAGCTAACTTCCACACCAAATACTGGTAAATAGTTTGCTTAGTATTTTGGACTATATAATTGTGGAAAACTCCTGTCGTCATCCCACATAAAACTATTATTTCGGGCTGAGCCCCGGTGGCGTAGTGATTGTGCGCGGGACCGCGGCCCACTGGGACGGAGGTTCAATTCCAGCACTGGGGCTGGGCCTCCTATTCCCACCACCGGAGAGCAGTGATGCCCCCCCCCAAAAAAAACTATTATTTCAAATATATTTAAAAGTAAAGGGAGTAGAAATAGCTTGGGTATGAGTTTATTTGAAAATAGGAACACTCTACATCCAAATGATATTTTTTATCATTCATTAAACGAGACTGTATATTGAAAACAAAAATCAAACAAATAAACGTGGTAATTTATCCTCTTGAATCCAAGGAGACAATTGGTGTTTCTACTTTCATATGATCTTATATATTTATGCTACAACCTTAATCTATGAAAGAATTTATAACTGTATTTTTAGTTTGTAGGTATATTCAGAAATCTAATTCTACATATGATGATTCGTTTGGCTTGGAATAATATTTTACTTAAGTACATATCTACTTTAAAAGTTAAATCCACTTAGCATCATTTTCAAAGATTATATTAAAATATCTAAATGTAAAAAAATATATATCTAAATGTATAGTGGAATTAGAAAATATACTGAGACCTATTTAATGCAAATCCAGAAGAAGTAATGCCAATTACTTAGCTGCCCTGCTTTTAAAAATTTTAAAGGGTACCCCCCTGTGGTCATATAATCTGGTGTCAATTTGAGAGGATTAAAGTGAGAAGTGTACTCTTGCCTGTCAATTAAAATATGACAAATGTGTCCTTTTGTGGGCATGGCCTTCTCCTGAGAATTCTGGGAACTGCTGTATTTTCCTCTTTGGTGTGGGAGATCTCTCTCTCTCTCTCTCTCTCCTGACTTCCTGTGAGGCATCCCTGATGAGAAGCCACATGCACCTACCCTGACAGAGCCCTGAGAACTGGAGAAACCACATGGAGACTTCTGTGAGCGCTGAGATACTTACAGTGCCGATAGATCCAAAGACTTTCTACCTACTGAATGTGATCATCCTGCATGAGGTGTCATTACCTGTGATTCATGAATCTGAAGAGGAATTTATAGATTGGTAGCAGACATATAGGCTAATGTCAGACTTATGGGCTTGGACTGGACTGGGTTGGCATGCGATGCTTTCTTAATACCATTACCCTACCCTTTATATAATACTCTCTTATACTAGTATGCATATTTATGAATTTATTTCTCTAGTCTGCCCAAACTAAAAACCCACCCCCCAAAAAATATCTGCTGCACGGTTCATAGTACACAATAGTACACTTTTTTCCTGCTTGACAAGCATCAAGTAACTCACTCTGAGTTAGTGTACCCAATGGCGTCATCTAGGAAGGTTCATTCTGATCACAGTGAATTTTTTTCCTAAAACCAGTTTCTCTGGAACCTCAATTATGTGATGGCTGATTTAAGAGAAAGCCATGCAGCTGTGAAATTTTGTTACCTCCTAGTGACAATTTGCAGAAACTGTTGTGATGTTAAACACAGCTTACAAGGACAGAGATATGGGAAAAACTCAAATGTAGGAATGGTTATCTCATTTAAATAAAGGAGGAATGTTGACTGATAACAAGCCTCCCTGTGAATGTCCATCATTTTCCTGAGTGGATGAAAGTGTCCACTGTTAATGCCTTTGGAGTTTGTTCTACCAGGTCAGGCTGTTAATCAAGCTTTCTATTTCAAAGGTCTGAAAATATTGCATAGCAGTGTGCGTCAAAATGGGCATGATTTCTGGAAGATGAGGGGCTGGTTTTGCCACCACAAAAGTTAACCTGCTCATGCATCAATCTCAATGCATCAGTTTTGGTCAAAATAACAGCATGCCTCTCTTGACCCACATATCTTACTCACCTGGCCTCACTCTGTGACATATTTTTGTTTCCACAAATGAAGAGGGCCATAAAAGGACAGCAATTTGATGACCTAAAGAGGTGAAGAGAACAACAAAAGCAAAAACCAAAACAAAACAAAACATGGGAGGTGCTGTCAGTCATCCAAACAGATGTGTTTGAAAAATGTTTCCAAGAATGGAACTGCAGAGTTGACAAGTGTATTAAGTGTAATGGAGAGTACTTTGAAGGATATAAAGTTGTTTCATAAAAACAAATTTAAATATTTAATTTTGGAGGAAAAATTTTCCATGTTTTCTGACTACTGTATCAAATTTGACTGCTAACAAACCCCAAATAGGGTACCCTCTACAATAATAATGAAGCAAGGTAGATAGATGCCACTTGTTTCTTATTATATATGCTTACTGAAAATAAAAAATAAATATATTCCCAGGTTACCCAGGCCAAGTGCTATAGAGCAATTGGACCTTGAATTCTGGAACTTCAAGGTGCAGAGCATGCTCCAAAGGCCATACCAGAGAGATACAATGTGGAAACTCCAAAGGTGAACTAAACTCTTCCTCAAACGTACTTCTAACCTGAGGGCTTAACACCGAAATTGTGTGTGAAGGAGCAAAAAACTGCTGGACTTAGAAGACACCTGTATGGAACTGTCAGTAGGTGTACCAACATTGACCTACTATTTCAGTGCCCTATTTGTTGCATTATGATATGTGTTATTTTGGCAGACCTAAGAATGATATTTTCAGTGAATATTTCTGTAAGTTTTTCCAGAAGATCAAGTTCCATGGTTTGTTGTAGATAGAATAAACAATTATTCTGTACAGTGAATGATTCAGGTATTGCAATGTGTAATTAGCCTACACTTGTTCAATATCCCTCTCACAATAATGTTTTCAAAATTAAAACCATGAGATTATCAGTGATATTTTTAAAAGGTTTCTTATGCTACAAGATTATCTACAATAAAGCAAGGATGTCTCCAAGGGGAGCCTTAGGCAGATAAAAGAACAGATTCAGAAATGGAGTTAGGGCTCACATAAGCCTACTTCCAATCCAGGAGCAACTAGTTTTTATGACATGGACCTGCTCAATACTCACCTGCATAAAGACATCACCAAAGGATAGGGGGCTATAGCAAAATGTGTTGAATAAACTAGATGATGTCTGCCTAACAGATAGACTCGTGACTAGGGTCTTAAAGGCTTGTTTCCAAGCAAGCAACTATCTAAGTGAACCTCAACCAACTCCATATGTAAGAAGCATACCAACACCTTTGGTCCAATTATTGTAAATTATATAATGCAAAACCAATAATATCAGAGCTTAAATTGTTAGAATCTGGGTTCCAAAGGCTGTAGATGACAATGGAAACCCAAAATACATTTGAAAGGCCCCCACAAAAAATAAGCCCCTTACACTGCCTGATGTCTCCCGTTGCCCCTCCTCCGATATCTGCCCTCCAGCTAGGAGGTTATGTGTAGATCCTTGTAATTGTCTCCCTCTCCTCCTCCCTCTTTATAAAGTATTGAGGGTTGGTGGAGAAGGACAGACAAGGATGGAGGGGAAAAGATGAGAAGCTGATATCAAGGGCTCAAGTAGAAAAGCAGATATTTGGAGAATGATGGGAGCAGGCATGTAAAGTATGTGGCAGCAGGCTTGACACAGTATATGTATTTATGTTTTGCAAAAAGTGATGTACGAGCCCTCAATAAAATGATTAAAAAATAAGCCTCCGAGGATTTCCCTCTAACCAGAAAACTGGTTATCAGACAGAGTAGAGGAGAGACTAGTATAGTAGATTAAAATTATAAGCTTGACTTGCCAAATTTATAAAACCTTGTCATTTCATCTCCCTTTCTATATACGTTGTGCTTGAAATGGTTTTTTACTACTTTGTTTTTGTTTTTCGTATTGGGAATTAATCTATGTAACATTTTGTCATTGTGGGTAGCCTTTTTGAATCTTTGCTCCCTGTTTTTAAATATACTTTTGGTATATGAACCTCAGGATTGATGGACCATAGATACAGCAACAGAAGAAGGGTTCTTATTAAGGGAAGCAGTATGCTTGGAGAGGTTAGGAGTAAGGGGAGCTGATATCAAGAAGTTCAAGAAGGAAGGACATATTTTGAAACTGATTTTACTAACAATGTACACTACTGCTTGATATGATTGAAGTATGGAATACTATGATATATGGATGAATTTCTAATAAAATGGTTTGGAGAAAAGAAAATAAATTTGTTATATAATATAAATTCACTTCTATGAAAAAAAATCAATCACTCTTTATAAAAATGTGCTTAATGTAAGTACGTGGCTTCATATTGATTTCATGATGAAGGTAATTCATTTAAGCAAATGTACCCTATAATTCAAAGTTTCAATACATCAAACAAATTTGATAAATGATTGCAAGGAATATAAAAGAATCAGCATATATAAAGCTCTTGCATGTAAATGTTAGCCATTTAGTTTATCAAATAGCCTTTTTTTGAGAGTTTACATAAAAAAATTAGACTACTATCTACTTGAAATTACTAGAAACTGGGAATGCTCTTTCTAACTCATGTTTGCACATAAACATAATTGTGATGAAAATGACAGAGATCATAAAGAGGTCTTCCCATAGATGCTTCATTTAATAGGAAGTTGGCAGATTGCAATCTTGGCACTCATCCGGAAAATAAGTAAAATAATACATAATATTTTAAGCATATACTGAAAAAAGATACTATGGGCTGGATTGATTTTCATCAAAATATCTTGGAGTAATAATGCCTATGCCTGTAGATCTAATATCACATAGGAATGAGTATTTATTAAACTAATTAGGTGATGTCACTGTCCAGTTTGTCCTGGAAGCAAAAACTGAGAAAGATGGAATCCACTACAAGGTTTCTGTGGAACTTAAGAAGAGCAGGACTAGAGAATCTGAAGGAAGATTCTTCTCCAAGAGCCAATAGAGAGACTTTCAGTGAGTCAGGATCTTGAATTCAGATTTATGGACTCCTCAACTATAATAAAACACATTTCAGATATATAAAGTTACCACTTGTATTTTTGATATACTTAGTCAACTTAAGACAATATGTTATTTGAAACATCATGGAAACAAAATACTATCTCTTGATTACTGCATATTATATATATACATAAATGAAAGCAATATTTCTCCACTACTAACAACACCAACTCACATTTTATTGTATGTGTAAAAAGTAATACAATAGAGCTGTTCCTGTTAAGCACTTTAAGTCAAGGTGATGAGCACCATCACTATCCAGGCAAGAAATTGTAACAAGTTCATTGCAAATGAAAAGCATTTTGTAATTCAAAGTCAGCCAATTTTTCAAAATCACTACATAAAAAATATTTCCATAATTCATCAGTTGAAGGTAACTAAAGTGACAGCTCCAAATATATGAGTCAAACTTTGGATAATATTGAAAAGAAAAGGGATTTCAGAACCCATAACCATGCTTGTGAAGAATTTGTACTTGGATCCACGTGCTGTGAATGGGAAGGTGGAATAGTTCCTAAAATTGAAAGGATTTATAGATGCTGACATTTCTGGGGAACCAAATTAAAATTAAGATTGTTTAGAATTAGTTAATAACCCCCAAACCTGGTTCAAAAGGATGGTACAAAATGAAAGCCTTTATCTGGCATTGAATCTGATGACAGCAAATCAAAGGAAATAGAGATGTGAGTGACAAACCAAGGGGAGTTGCCACTGATCTTGAGCTTGAATGAACAATTGGTACCACTAATAGTAGTGAGCAATTAATGTTTCTTATAAAATAGAAAGTTTAATATGAGGTAGACTCAATGATGGCAAAAGAGGCAGCCATAAAATATCCTAGAGTAGTAATTTTGTTTTTAGGAAAGTTTTATTGGAACTTCATCCATATATCATACAATTTCTTAGTTTATTGATACAAAAGGGTTGTACAATCATTACCATAATCAATTTTAGAATATTTTCTTATTATTATTTATTGTAACTACAGTAATAATAATTTTAATGGTGAAAAAAATATACAAAACAAAACACTCTTCAATTCAGCAGCTTCTATATGTATAATTTAGTGATATTGATTGTACTCTTCATGTTGTACAACAATTATTGATGTCCTTTTACAAATTATTCTACTACCATTAACATTAATTCAATGCCTCCTAAGCATACATGCATCCTCCTTCACCAATAGTAACCATTGGTCTGCTTTGACTTCTTCCTTCCTTCTTTCCTTCCTTCCTTCTTTCTTTCTCCCTCTCTTCCTTCCTTTCTTTTTTTGTTTTTAATAAATCAGAGTATTGTGGGCTCTTACAACCTTCATCATGCATCAATTTTGTATCAAACATCTTTGTACGTATGCTGCCATCATGATTTTCAAAACACTTTCATTCTACTTGAGCCCTTGGTATCACCTCCCCTTTGTACCCCCTCCCACCCCCTCCAACTGTCATAACCCCTTGATAAATTATAAATTATTATTAGTTTCATACCTTATACCATCTGCTGTAACCCCTTCAGACCTACCCTCCCCTTTTAGCAGTTTAGTTGACATAAAACTCACATATCATACACTCCAACCGTAAAGTCTGTAGGATAGTGAAACTGTATGAATCTCCCAGAGGAGAGTCACTAGATGCTTAAACTGACTGGGTGCTCTGCAGATGGATTTTTAGGATTCCATTGTCCTCCATACCATTCTACAAAATAGGTGTTCACAATTTAAGGTTTGATATTTTATTATCTTCCCCATATTTGGATTTTGTTCTTGTCAACTTTGGGTCACACAGACTGGTGTGCTTCCTCCATGTGGATTTAGGTGATGTCTCACATATAAAACTGTGTGTTTGAATATAAGCCATTAAGACCACAGACCCTATTCCAATTAACAGCTGAGCACCATCTGCTTTCTTCACCATACTTTGATGTAGAATCCATATCTTCAGTGACCTCTTCATAAAGACAAATATCAAGCACAGCCATGTAAGAACTAACTGTTCTTGGATTAGGCCCAGAATTACATGGGAGCCCAGCATCCATCTGCTTGTCCACATATTATAAACAATTCTGGTATACTTTATCCATCATATTCTGACAAAAACCAAAACCAAATCCAACAAGAACAACATGAACAAAAACAAAATAAACAAAATCTCCCCAAAGAAAACAATCAAGCCAGAAAAACATTGTCAATAATTCCCCTGAGGTATAAGGAGATTTCATGGATCACATCAGTCATTCATGCAATGCAATAGAATTTAAGGTACTGTTGATAAATGAGTTTATGTGAGCTGCAATGCTTGAGTTGTGGTTTTGTACAATTGATTTCTTAATTGATTGATCTCTGTTTACATTTAGCATGAAGGTTGGTATTAGGGGGAAATTTTCCTGTAACATTGCTTACAAGGAAAGAACCTTGCTTATCAGATTAATATTTGTCATATTAATGCATTGGTATACTAAATATATGATGGTTCTGAGTCCCCTTTCATTGAGTACCCACTAAGCCAGGAGTCCCACCCAAGGTCCCACCCAAGGTCCAATGATCACCAATTACACAGTCTTGAGAGGCCCAAATTTGTTTCCTCTCCCATAAGGCAACTTTAGCCCTAAATTCAAGTTATAAGTAGTTTTGAGGTATGACCTAGTTCATTCACTGGGCTTTCCTTGTCAAGTTCTTCTTTTGTGGACCATGTTCCCTGAAAAGCCAGCATCTTATATCTTCAAAGTACTTAGTCCATGGAATGGTTCACTGTGGTTTGGGTAGAAACTTTTTCAAGATGCCTACCCAATAAGATAGAATTGGGTTTATTCTCCCCTTAATTTCCCTACAATTATTGTTCAGCATTTCCTCCTAATGTGAAATTCTCCTCCTCATTTACCCACCCTATGTAATTGAATTTTACGAAGACACGTAACTTAGTACTCTTGTCCAGAAAATGACCTTTAATACTTGTTTGCATTATTATATCTCTATTGATATTGATATAATTCGGATCTTTAATTTATAAGTGCAAATAACTAAATTCTAATGGAAATCAAGTTGAGTATGCTCGTTCTGAAGTAATGTTAGGGAAAATTTTGGGATTATTTTCCTTGTATCAATAAAACTGTTTATATTAAACAAAGAAAGCTTTCTGTACTTGCTTCCTTTATCAGAAAATAACATTTACTATGATGGCATATTACTTACTCTGCATTAGAGAATAAGCTTTTTGTAAATATTAGGAAATTTTGCTTACTCATTCATAAATCAGAACTTGTGTTTAACCCACAATGTATGCAGAAGGACCACATTGGTTAATTTCTGTTCATTATTTGTGTGTATGCATAAATACATATCTATATTTTATTTTATTTCAGATTCACTGAAAACAAAGCTATTCTAAACAAAAAAGGTTTTTAACAACCATGGGTATGTCTCTGCTCTTGCAGAGATTCTACACTTTTGAGCAATGGGAGTAATAGATGACCTCAAGCAGAATGGAAAATAAAAAGTAAGCCATAAGCCTCCCATTCAAAACAATTTTAGAGTATTCATTATACAGCTAAGCAAAACTTGAAATTACATACTCATAGAGCCATATAAATGGAAATGCTTATTTGTAAAATTCTCTGAGTGAAAATATCTCACCACTATTCAAAACCTTCCCACCCAGATAAGAAAATTAGACCGATGTTTATATGTTTTAATAAACCATGCAAAGGTTAGCTAAATTGTATTTGTCATTTTAGATAGTCATTTATTTATAGAAAATTGAAAAGCCTGTGGTATATTGATTAAAAGGTCATGATTCATGAAATGTCTTATGATTTTCCGAATGAAAACTTAACGATATGGTTAAAGATGGTGCAGTTTAGAACCTGCTTACATAAATTAATGAATATATTTGTTATCTTACTATTACTGTGCATGTTGTTATTTTGCTTTATCTGTATTCCAATCCATTGCTCATATGTAGGTGTAAACTTCTTAGCATTTGTGTTACTTTGGTTGAGCTGTAACAAGGAAAATAACTGCAGCAATCAGAATATTAGTCCAATTTTATATTGCTTATTGTAGATACTTGTGAACAGTGGTCAGTCAATCATTCTATATTAAAAAATAAAGAGTGAAGATATTATTATTTTGCTAAAATGAGCCTTACACAAAGCAGAGTATTCTCAATTGCTTGCTATACAAAAGCTGAAGAATGAGCAAGGAAGATTTAAAAAGCATAGTTGAATTATGTTGTTGGTAAAGAATATTGAATGGATTTATAGAAGAACATATGAATCTATATTGGGAGGAATTATCCTGACCACTTGCCAGAAGTAAGGATGGTGATATTTCATTTTATGTATGTACATTGGTCATGCTATGAAGAGAGTCAAGTCCCTGGAGAATGACATCATGCTTGGGGAAACATAGGTGCAGGAAAATAAAGGTAGACTTTCCATGAGATGTATTGGTGTCATGACTGAAACAAAACATACAAAAAAGGAACTATTGTGAGAGTCCCCACTCATCTGTTAGTTTGTTGTTTTGTGGTGGCTTGCAGTTTCTGCAATGCTGGAAGATATGCCATGCCTATTTCAAATACCATTAGAATTTACTCATGATGAACAGTTTTGGGTGGAGATTTCAGGAAAAGAATACACGAGGAAGACATAGATGATATGTTTATGAGGGATTATGCACAGAAAACCTTAGCTGCAGATCATTGGTTGGCATAGAGCAGAAAAAGAGCCCTTCAGATTGGAAGATGCACAAAGTATGAATGGAGTGGAGTCACTTTCTCCACAGAGAGTCTACCATGATGCAGATGAACAGAGCTTTTGAGATCCTAATTTGTGGATGAAGACTCAAAATGAGATTAAACAGTTCAGACATTTGATAATCTAATGTGAAATGTAGATTGTATGATACTAAGAAACTATGAAGTAATCCTAAGTGAAGTGGATCACACAAAGATCAATATACTAGGTATCGGCTATTTGAGACAGTCACATAGTTTACTATGCCAAAAAAGACAAATCCAAGAGATAATATTATATTCATTATCAAACTGAACATTTCAAGATATACACTAAATTATAGTCCTGTCTGTGATACAAGGAAAGCAATTTAAACAACTACGCAAATTTATTCATCACATGCCATGGAAAAGATATTGAGCATTTTTACCAATTTTTGTAGTCTGAAAATTATCAAGCAATCAATATATATTGATAGTTACTAATGATGGAAGTGTGAAAGTTAGAAACAAAGAAGAATCAGTAGATAGAAAACATGGCCCTGATGATTGTAGTAGTCTGGGCAAACCAGGAAAGCAAATTATATGTATATATTCTATATAAAGGGTAAGTGTGCATTAAGAAAGCATCCCAATAAGTGCTGTCAAAACCTATAAGTTCAACATTAATCCATATGTCTGACACTGATTTACAAAGTCTTTTTCAATCACACAAAACACACGCCATGATGACCACTGCAGGAGGAAAGCTGAATCACTGAGCGTATAAGCATCTCAGCACTGGAAGGGGTCTCCACACGCCTGCTCAAACACCCAAGGTCCCTCAAGGTAAGTTCATGTGACTTCTTCTCAGGGAAGTCTTGCAGGAAGTGAGTCTTGCCAGGTGAAGCAGGGAATTGACTAAAGCAGCTTCACCCTGTTCCAACCATCAGAGATCAAGATACCTGAGAACTAGGAAGACAAGGCTCACAGAACCATTTATCTCTCCGCACTTCAATTAACCCCACATGTTTTATCGGTCAGGTTGGCACAGCAAACCCTAACTATCTCTATGATAGAAACACTAGAGATCTTGAGCTATAATTTTTCAAGGTCAAAATGGTATTCATTACAAATGCCATTTTTAAGCAGCAAAAATTGTGACTATGCACAGGGGCCTCACTGGATATGATAAAAAGGAATCAAATCAACTGCATCTGGAGCAAGACTATGAAGAAGCTTAATATCATCAGTAATAATGAAATCTTGCACCAACTTGAGAATGCACAATTGCTCATTCCCAAGTTCAAGTTAGAGCTAAAGAAGAGTCAAACAAATCCATAAGAGTCCAAACAGGGCCTCAATTACAGCCCATTTGAATTTAGAGACAATTTGAAGAACAATCTTGACTCAGTAAACATTAAATGTCAAAGAAACCAGTTAGAGTGAATGAAACAAATGATGAAGTAAAAGAGTTGAAGAGAAAAATTGAAAGGGAAGTATAGAGGACAAAGTAAAATATTATAATGAAATGTGAAAATACCTAAAGTTAGAAACAGAAAAGGAATATCAGGTTCAAAATTTCTCAAGTTGAAAGAACTGAAGAACAAAATTAAACTTCATGTTATATAATTAAAGGAGTCTATTGAATGCTACAGAAAGCATCAAAAGAAAATGGAAGGAATACACAGTCACTGTAACAAAAATATGGATCCACATCAAACCATTTTAAGAGGCAAAATGCAATCAAGAACAAAATAATGGTACTAAAAAACGAATATCCAATAGCACTGAATGTATTAGATGCAAACAAGGCTCCAGGAATCAATGGGATACCAATTGAAATGTTTCAACAAGTTGTTGCAGTGCTGGCCCCATTCATGAGTCGTTACTCAGTAATTTGGAAGAGAAATACCTGGACAGTTGACTGGAAGAAATTCATACATACATCCGTTTCAATGAACGGTGATAAAACCTAATGTGATATTGTCAAACAATATAGTTAATATCTCATGCAATAAAATTTGGCTTGATATAATTCAAAATCATCTGCACCATTGAAATCCAGCTGTCAGAATTTCAAGTCAGATTCAGAAGAGGACTTTGAATAGAATATATTATTGCCAATGTCAGATGGATCTTGGCTGAAAACAAGGAACTGTACAAATGCATTACACTGTGTTGATCACAGAATGAACATTCCATAACCCAATTGTGTTCTTGTGGAACCAATACATTAAACATGATGCAGTCCTTCA
Organism: Nesogale talazaci; assembly: GCA_004026705.1. Lineage (NCBI taxonomy): Eukaryota > Metazoa > Chordata > Mammalia > Afrosoricida > Tenrecidae > Nesogale > Nesogale talazaci. Next base: position 63,124 of record PVJH01001218.1, read on the forward strand.
ATGCAAACCCAGGGATACTTAATGGTTTAAATTAGGAAAGGTGTGCATCAGCACAGATACTTTCACTATACTTGTTAAATTTTTATGCTGAGCAAATAGTCCAAGAAGTTTAACTACCTAAATAATGACATGAAATCAGGTTTATATTAAGGTCTGCTGAAAGTGAAGAGAACATGAAGTACTTACTGATGAAGATCAGCGATTATAGCCTTCAGTATGAATTACACATCGATTTAAAGGAATCAAAATTCCTCTCAACTGGACCAGTAAACAATACCATGACAAGTAAAGACTGAAGTTGCAAGGGATTTCATTTGACTGGAATTCACAAGAACTCAGCAGTCAAGAAATCAAGCCATGTATTTCATTGTCAAATCTGCTGCAATGAACCCTCTGGGGAGTGCTAGAGATGAAATATGTCATTAGAAAGCTATAAGGTATAATTTCAATCACCTCATATGTATGTGATAATTACACATTTAATAAGGAATGACACTGAAGAATTTGAATTATGATGTTAATGAAGAATATTGAAGTTATCATGGGCTAATAGAAGAGCAAACAAATCTGTCTAAGGAACAAAACAGCTAAAATGTTGGTTAGCAGTGAGAATGGCAAGATGTTTTCTTATGTACTTTGGACATGTTATCAGGAGAAACCAGTCTCTGGTTATGCTCAGTAAAGAAGAGGTTCAGAAGAAGAAGAAAAAAAGACATTCAATTAGGTAGATTGACACAGTAATGGACTCAGCTAATAATGGACTCAAACTAACCACCACTGTGAAGAAGTAACATAACTGAGGGTGCCTTATTCTGTGGTACATGGGATTTGGAACCAGCACCTAACAATGACAACAATTAACATATCATAATTACTTAGTTTTTCCCAGTTATTCTTCTATATTGTTTGGCTAGATTCTGCGCAGTATGATTGCACATAGCCTTTTTCACCCTGAAAAATTAGTGGGTGCAATGATATGATGGGGGACGGGGATATCTGGAGCTTGGCACACATTTCCCATTCTTTCTCCATCAATTCAGTGGTTCATTCTGTTGTGCATAGGGTGGGGATTGATTGGAACCAGTGTGATGACAGCTAGCAATAGCAACAACAATATTCCATCAAGGCAGTTTCCCACTAGTTTGACACTATTTATAATTAGCTCCCATGATCATCCTGTGTCTTTTGAGATCATATTTTAAGAATAGCCCCTTTGGAATACTTCAAAACTTTGACTATATAATTTTTATGGGGCTGAGCCCTGTTGGCATAGTGGTTGTGCGTGGCACTGCGGCCCACTGGGTTGGAGGTTCAAATCCAGCAACACTCTGCAGGAGCAAGACTGGGCCTCCTATTTCCACCACCAGGGGGCAGTGATGCCCCTTCACCAAAAAACAAAAATCAAAAACAATTTTTAATCTGACCTCTCTACCTTGAATTTAACTGGTCCAGGATTGCTACTGAATTAATCCCCCTGTAGTCATTCGGTGTTCATGGAGGGAGGATTAAACACATGTTTAAAAGAAATAAACCTGTGCATATATGAACTGGAATCCTAGTAATGATACTTGAGTTTTTTGAATTATGTTTTTAAAAGAAGATTTAAAATTACATTGAAAAATTAATAATCTTCTACTATTACTTTTCCTTGATCTTTTTGTAAACCTTGTATAGTTAGGTCTTTGATGTCTTTTCATAAGCTATTATAATATTCTCCTAAGATATTTATTGCATATTTGAAAATACATTTAAGGGCACTTGTTAGACTTAATGAAAATTAAATTGGTATATTTTAAATTACTTATTATTTTTGAACTGCTATTTCTTACTCGAGTCAAAAATCATATTATTAATAAATGATGCCAAATGCTTCTTTATCATTTGAATTTAATCAGATGAAATTTCTATTTTTCTTCAAATAATCATCTTCAATTCTATTATTCAATGAAATAATTTCACCTTTAAGTTGATCTTTTGATTTAAAAGAAATTTAATAAATTCTAGTATGGAGAAAAAGTGCCATAAATACAATACTAAATCTGACCTGTAGTCATAAACTAGTTATCAAATTATATACTCATTGATTTATAACTTTTGCATTCTAGATATAAATCTGTAATTTTGACATTTTTTTTACTCTCTGAGATATTGTGATCCACAAATGATAAATCAGCTCCAGCAAGATTAGTTGTGTTTGCACTTTATAGTACTGCAATACTTTAAAAAGTAATTTGGTAACATTTTGAAAATCAGAATACATAATGTTCCATTATCAGATTTAATTAATTACAAACATAGAAAATATTTCAACAATAGCAACAAATTGATAAAAATTGTCAAAACCAACATTTTAAATTCTTCTTAATTAGAGGTTTTCAGCAATATGAAGATTGCTTGTTCACTATAAATTGCACAATCTCATTTATACCATTTAGTATGGTGTCATTTCAACTTGCCCTGTTCTTATTCTCACATTCTGAACTTGTGGTAACCTTGAAAATCCAGATTCCTGCAGTCATGGTGAATAACAATAGCCTAAATCCTGAAAAGCACTAAAGAGGTTCCCTAGACAGGGTCATTGAGAGGAAAAATGCTATTATTGGACCTGTCTAGAAGATATTTAATGGCACCTGGGTGGTGTACTGCTTTTGACTTGGGTTATTAATATCAATGTCAGCAGCTGACATTAATATCAATGTCATCTACCAGATGAGGTGTTCTGCTCCTTTACTAATATAAAATCTCAAACCCCATAGGGCCAGTTGTAGAGGTGAGCATGTTTCATGCCCATTGATCAAATATCAGGTTTGAAGCTTCTGAGCCATATCGCCACAACGAATGAACTCAATATTGGCAGGTCAGATGGCAGGCTACTGGTTGTAGAAGCAAATATACTTAAGCAGCAGGTAATATGGCAGCTTGCCAATGACTCCCAGACTCAGCAGGAAATACAGCATAGTATTCACTTATATTAAGAGTTGGCCACACCCTCAAGAAGATCTCATAGGGTTTCTCTCTCTTTCTCTCTCTCATTCTCTCTCTCTCTCTCACACACACACACACACACACATATCTCATAAGGTTGGGTGTGCGGGAAGAATGCTACATTTTAATGCAAAACCATTGAGAATGATGGCCCAGCCAAATATATGCAAAACCTTAACTGTTACAGTCTACTATATGTCAACTTGTCACCTGAATACATCTCTGTAACCATGATTAAACTCAAAATAAAAAGAACTATACATTAATCATTATGCTAAACAAAGTACTCTAGAGAAGGAAAACTAGAACACTTGATTATATATATGTACATATATATTTATATAGATAGATGCATAACATAAGAAGTAAACAGCTAATTAATCGATAGAGCAGTATAAATGGCTCTGTGCAACTAGGTTCTGTGAGACAGCTAATATACTGGCAGTTCTTCAAGTCTTTAGGGCAGCCATGTGCAAGTGAAGGGAGCAGACTACTGAGTGCTCTGTAGAACAATTCAGAATATCTGGCCACAGGCAGCAAACAACAAGTCAGGCCACCAATAATCAGCCAGATGACAGGGGCCCAGTAATGTGGTGAAGCAGATATTGAAGGGACCTAGAATTATAACAACACAGTCCATGGGTTAGGTGTCCCACAGGTAGTGTAGCTTGAAAATTGAGACAGAGAACAAGCTAAGGCCGCCACACACTGGTCTGATCATCAGAGAGCAAGATACAAGAAAGGCGAGTCTTTAGATCCACTTATCTCTATGTCCTTCAATTAATCCCACAACAGACCTAGCTATCATAATGATACAACTGTGAACACATCAATCCCATTACATATTACACAAATATCTTATGTGTGTTCTATATATAGAACACAATAAATATATTTGATGCATGCATAAATCCAGGAAATATTCATAACAAAAGTTTGCACAATAAGCCTAACTAAAACAATCATACAATTGAGAACACACAATCCCATTTGCATCTTAGATTAATAACTTATATGTTCTACACAAATATTGAGCAAAGTATATATAATTGACGCATACGTAATACCAGGAAATATTCATAATAATTACGATCCTTCTTTGTATGATTGTCTTCTACTACCCATTTCACATTTCCTTTGCTCTTAGTAAGTACTCCAGTTAGTCATAATTGTTTGCCTTAGGAAGTGGGGAAACCAAATCTTCATTCTTGAAGGGTCTAGAATTTTAGTAGTCATGAGTTTCTGTAGTTCACTAATGATTTTAATTGCAAGGCATAGTAGTATTCAGAAATATAAAAAGGAATCTCCTGAAATGCAAATATTACTATTTGAATCTATTGTACAATATAAATTTGATTTCCCCTTGATAATATGGATCAATCACATCACAAATACAGTAACTTGCTTTATTCCTTTTGTTCCAGTACCTTGAGGAATCCAGAGTGACTACAGAATCCTTAATTTCCAGTTCAGTGAGAGCAGAACTGTGTCTCCAGGTGAGCATAGGTCTTTCTTTGGAACTAAGACTACTTGACAAGATTGGAATGGGGTTACAGAGACAAAGAGCCAATTTTTGACAGTGGCAGATCTAGGGAATGACACCTCTACCATATTCATCCCTTTGTTCCTGGACTCATGAATCCTGGCTATTGGAGAAATACCACCATATATTAGACATTGGTTTAGAACATATGTAGCCTTCTGGAAAACATTATCTCAAACCTTTGAAGTATTGTCATCTAGCTAGCACTGTAATTATATGTAATTATATGGCCATTCCATAATTTTATCAGGATATCTTTGCCAGGATACTGGGGGATATTAAGCCTCCAGTGTAATCCATACGCATGGCCTCATTGTCCCACTTCACTTGCTGTGAAGTGAGGACCTTGATCTGAGACAATGCTGAGTGGGACATTATGCTGGTGTCTAAGGTATTCTGCATCCACAGATGGCAATTTTGGAAGCAGCACTGCATGTAGGAAGAGAAATTCATACCCAAAGCATGTTTTCCAGTAAGAAAAAAATGCTGTCCTTGCCATGAATGAAATTTTCTAATGGAATCAACTTGCCACCCGGTTTCTACTTGCTTCCCATGGAGCCTGTTCCCCTATGCTTTTAGGAGGTTTGGCACTAAGTAGTAGCAGTAGCCAAGCTTGCCTTGGTGAGTGCAAATTCATGTTGCTGACCTTACCCATAAAATATATTCCTAACCTCATCACTGCATTTTTATCTTTGTTTATGAGACTACTGAGCAGTTATAGGAGTTTCTGTGGGGAAAGGGTGTTTGGTTTCCACAGAAGGTGTCGTCCTATTCATTTGATTGCTAACCTCTTGGAAATGATTCACTTTACACATCTTCACTCTTTGGGCCATTCAGAGAGGTCTATCCATATATCCTTCCCCATACTGTCTTTCCACCATTATTTTAATTATGCTTCTTCAGAGTCCCTGGGCATCCAGACATATCCGTGGACATGAAATCCATAAACGAACACACGGTCACACATCTGGATACTTTTTGTATCAAGCAACATTATTAACCAGATGCAGTGTTCAGAACTTTGCCCAATTGAAATATTTCCCTTTATAATTTTTCTTCACGAAGTTGCCAGAAAGGGGCAATAGTACTGTTGTAGTCCATTTAAAATAATTACCTGCACATGAAGCATCTGTAAACAAAGCATGGATTTTCTCTTCCTCATAAGGAACTGTCATGAGTTCGTTGGTAATAATGCAGAAGTGAAAAACATGAGCATTTGGGCCATCTCCTCTTATGGTCTTAGTATCAGTGTGGCTTGCATAGTCTTCTAGTATTGTGCCCCCCAGCCCCCCTACAAAAAACAAACTGAAAAAACCTAGAAGCTTTTTAAATATCTTCATATTCATCAAGCTGAGAGTAATACACTCAAATGAGGAATCTATTGCCTCTGAAATTCAGTGTCACATCAGACATTGTAGCCTCCTCTGTATGTGTGACGGGGTGGAAATTGGGTGGCAGGTGCAGTGTACCCTTCTTCACTTTTGTAGGAATATATTCCACACCAATAGATGCCTAGAAATTGCACTGAGGTGGAGACCTGTGGATCTTTTCTTGTATGGATTTTCCAGCCTCTAGCCCGCAGATATCAATCTATAATCATTGATATGTCTTTCTTACTAGATCCTAGCATCCTTAATGTAAAGGACAGATTGATAGCTTATATAAGGGGAAGGTGAGTGAGTACCATATAGAATGAAAACCTTGTTGTTTTTGATGGTAGCTCTAATACAGTCAATCTTGCCAGACATTCAATATTGCTTTTGGCTTACATTTTAATGGACAAAGGCAGTTCTAATGGCTTCCCTTAATTTTTCTTACAACAGAAAGTTTATTTTGCATGTCAGATATCGCTCCGGTCCCTCTGCTTTCTACTGATGCCAGCATCTGGGACACCAAGCGTGTGCACAGTAGTGGTAGCTACGTCTGTTGTTCTTTATGGTTGTCAAGCCCACCATTATTTTATTGATTACATGCTGCCTTTTTGTCCCTCACAACATGAGGTCCAAGAAGACTCATGTTACTTTCATCTTTTAATTCATTTTATGGCAGTGCCCTCTGTTAATTTTGACTTACATAAAATTGCAACTACATCAGCAGTCATCAACTATATGAGGAAGAGATAACTGACAATGGGTTTGCAGAAAGAAGATGAAATAATCTCTTCACATGAAAGCCTTGGTGAAAATGCAACAGTAGAATTTAAGAAGGAATGGAATCACAGATTTGACAAATCTATTAAGTGTAATGGGGAGTACTTTGAAAGGGATAAGGTTGTTTTGTAAAAATGTTAAATGCATAGCTTGAGGGGATACCAGCTTGGGGCACTACTCCCTCGTGTATATTATCAAATGTAACTGATAACAAGCCCAAAATAGAGTATATTCTACAATAATAATAAATCAAGGAAATATATTCTAGGCTGTTTCTTATTGTATATGTCTAAGTAGAAAACCAGTTTATTGCCAGGGGAACCAGGCCAAGTGCTGTAGAACACTTGGACATTGGACCTTCAAGGTGCACAATGTGCTACAAAGGACATAGCTATGTTTACTTCCAGGGAAAGCGAAAGAAACAAGGAGAGCAAAAAACAAATGGATGAGGAAGAAGATAAAAAACAGAGGAATAAAATTAATAATTACCCAATATTGAGGAACACTGTAATAAAATTAAGTAAACCATTTCTGTTACTACAGCTAAATCTAGTATCTTTATTTAATTAATGAACAGTCTAGGGTTAATATGTTACTATTAAATAAAAACCCAAACATGCAATTTAATAGCCTATATAAATCAAATTATAGGAGGAGTAAGCTAGTGATTAGTAAATTGGCTAATGTTTCTACATGTTATTCGAATGTTTGTGTATATTACCCAGAGCTTCTTGTACATGCATACTTATTTATGCATCTTCATGTATTTAATATTGTAAAAAGGTGAATATCCTAAGGTCATAAACATTAAACACACTCTCACTTGTTTAGTTTACTTTGTAGTCCTGGTAATGAGAATTTATGTTTGAAAGATGACCTTGTCCTAATTGGACAAGATCTCCAATTATTTTATTGGATAGTTAAGCTGCGATCATTGGAGTGCACTTACGAAAAAGTAGAACCTCAGACACTCTCTACTTTTAAAATAGTATTTATTTCTGTTATTCATCATAAAAGTGATGGGAATTTATTATAGAAAATTAGGGGAACCAAAATGAAGAAGACTGTACATAATCAGTCATCCTACCACATAGGAGACTTTTCTAATTACATCTGAGCTTCTTTCTATTTAAGTTTTGATGTCTGTGTGTTTTGTGCTTATTGTACCCCATTTGATTTTATTTTCATTGTACAGAATTGGCATAATAAAGTATAAAAGATTTGATGCTACTATCTAGCTCACATTATTAATTTGCATTATTATGATATATGATGATTAGGCTGCTGCCATAATTTTGGTGATTGTATGGGTTAAGGAAAAATGTTGCTAAAAAGGTTAGTTTATACATGCCCTGGTTTATTCTTTTTTGTGTGTGTGTGTGTGTGGGCATCACTGCCTCTGGTGGTCATCAGCGCTACTCAGTGCCGATCCTGAGAGCCGCCGCTGGATTTGAACCGTCAAGCCCGCGGGCTGCAGCCCTACACTCAACCACTTATGCCACCGAGGCTCAGCCCCCTCGTTTATTCTTAAAAAAAAAATAAACATACCTCTGTGGACCGTGGATGCCAGTGACAAGTTCTTTCATTTACATAATTATCTTAGTTTTGTTGCAGTGCTTTCCAAAAAAATAATAACCTTTCATGATGACCAGATCAATCCATCATTCTTTTAAGAAAGATCAAAGATAATGAAGATGATTTCATAAAATGAATATTAGGCGAAATGCTCTTTGTGCAAATATGATCAAGAAAATTATATCCAATCCCAACAATGGGTTCTAAGGCCATCTGCTAGGCCAGTTAAATTCAGCACACAGAGATCAACTCAGAAGTTTAGGGTGATTGTTTATTGGCATTTCAAACATGCTGTTGTAATATGCTTCTTGAAAGACACTGGATGACAACATTTATTATGTAGACTTTGTAAGAAAATGTATAAATGTCTTTGTGAAGAAGAAAAAGAAGGCAGGAAAGTTGTGCCAAAGGACTTTTTTTTTTCCATCATGACACTGTGTGTGCTAATTCTTTAATGATAGCAGGTCTGTCCAATAAAGAATCACCTTTTTTGGTATATATTTGCTGCTTTATTTTATTTTACTTTATCATCTAATTGAGGGCACATACAGCGCTTATCCCACTCCAGACTTACATCCATTCTGTCAAATGCATTTATATATTTGTTTCCATCATCATTCTCAAAACATTTGCTTTTTACTTGAGCCCTTAATATCAGTTCCTCATTATCCCCTCCCTCCTTGCTTCCTCCTCCCTCTTGAACCCTTGGATAATTTATAAATTATTATTAATATTTTGTCATATATTACTCTGTTGGATGTCTCTTTTCGCCCACTTTTCTGCTGTCTGTCCTGCAGACAGGAGCTTATATATAGATCCTTTTAATCAGTTCTCCCATTTTATCCCCCATTTGCTCCACCCTCCTGGTATCACCACTCTCACTGCTAGTTTGAAGGTTTCATCTGACCTGGACTTGCTGTGCTTCCAATTCCTCTCTGTATCGGTGTACATCTTCTGGGCTAGCCAGATATGTAAGGTAGAATTGGGATCATGATAGTTGAGGAGAGGAAGTATTTAAGAACTAGAGGAAAGTTGTGTGTTTCATCATTGCTATACTGCACAGCACACTGACTGGCTCATTTCCTTCCTGCGACCATTCTTTAAGGGGATGTTCAGTTGGACACAAATGGGCGTTGGATTCCCACTCTGCATTCCCTCTCATTCAGAATTTTATTATTTATGTTCATTGATTCTTGATACCTGATCCCTTCGATATCTCATAATCACACAGGCTGGTGTGATTCTTTCATGTGGGCTTTGTTGCTTCTGTGCTAGATGCCTGTTCATTTCTCTTCAAACTTTTAAGAACCCAGGCACATTATCTTTTGATAACCTGACATTATCAGTTTTCTCCACCATGTTCGCTTATGCACCCATTTGTCTTCAGTGGTCATATTGGGAAAGTGGGCACATAATGATATGATTTTTGTTCTTTGATGTCTGATACCTGATTTCTTCCACATCTCATAATCACACAAGCTGGTGTGCTTCCTCCATAATGAATTTTGTTGCTCCTGAGCTAAATGGCCCCTTGTTCACCTTTAAGCTTTTAAGACCCCAGATCCTATATATCTTGATAGCCGGACACCATCAGCTTTATTCACCACATTTGGTTATACTTCCATTTATCCTCAGTTATCATATCGTGAAATCCACATGTAAAAAAATGAAGCAGGATGCCTACCTCACCACATGCACAAGAACAAATTCAAGGTGATTCATGGACCTAGAATTAAAACTCCAAACCATCAAGAACATGAGTGAAGGGAATGGGACTAACCTAAGAACTTTGACTCAGGAAATACAAAGGCTAACTGCAATAAGTCAGGGTACACATGTAGAGGAATCTGAATTTGACGAATGGGATTTACTAAGGATAAAACACCTGTGTGCATCAAAAGACTTTACCAAGAGGGTACCAAGTCAACCTGCAGAATGGGAGAGGATTTTCATAATGGCATAACAAAGTGCTTATTATGAAAACATACAATACCCTCCTTGCCTGCAAAAAGAGGAACACAGGTAACCCTTTGAAGGAGTGGGGAAAAGAACTGAAAATAAATTTCACTAGGGAGGAGACCCACATTACCAATAAACATATGAGAATATGCTTCTGATCATTAGCCTTCAGAGAAATGCAGATGAAAACAATAATTAAATACTATCTAATACCTTTGAGGCTAGCCCAAAGCAGAAAATCAGAGATTAAAAAAATGTTGGAGGGGATGTGGCAAGATAAGAAGTCTCCTAAATAGCTGGTGCTCCTGTAGATATGTACAGCTGCTATGAGCCAGCTATCCTCTACTGGGTATATACCCAGAAGAGGTAAGAAATAAACCATGACCAATTGTATGCACTCTACTGCTTATTGCAGCACAACTCACAATTGCAAAAAGTTAGAAGCGATCTAAATTTCCATCAGTAGATGAGCGGATCAGTAACCTCTGGCACATACACACAGTGGAGTACTAGATATCACTGAAAAGCACTGATGAGCACGAGAAACATGGAAAGAGATGGCAGACATTATGCTAAGAGATTTCAGTTAATCACAAAAGGAGAAGTACAACATGAGCCCCTGAGGAAAGTCTAGTCAGCACCAAACCATGAAAACATCATGCCCACATGGAAGGAGGCATGAAAATAGAGAGCTACAGGGCTGCCCCAAATAAGAGCCAGGCAGACCCCTTTCCCTAGAGGTGGGTGTGGTGGAGAGCAGACTGAGGAGAGGGGGCAGCATGCCATACTCACATGGAGGCAGGCTGGGAAGGAGAAAAAGAAAGAGCAGGACTGGACCCCTCATAGGCACATGATGCTCAGAGGGTGGCGTCCCTGCGGGGAGCTAATGGGACACAGAGTGAACTGGGAAAACAACAGTCTGTGTCCCCCTGTTCCCCTAATAGAGTATACTGAGACAGGGGATATTTCTGGGGTCACATAGTAGGGAAGCAGCGAGATCTGATTCCCCCCCCCCCAACAGAGAGAATCAAGAAGGGAGCTTACCTGGATAAAAAATCAGGAGGAGAAAACAAGGAGACCAATGGTTCCTGGGGAACATGGGAGAGGGGGCGTGGAGGAAAGGAAGTGGTGTTAACAAACCCAGGGACAAGGGAACATGTGATCCCAAATAGGTGGTGAGGAGGGTTTAAGTGGCCTGGTAGTGCTTGAGCATGGGAAATGTAACCAAGAAGAAATACTGAGACCCAAATGAAGACCAAGAATGATAGTGGGACAAGAGGAAAGTAAAGGGAAATAGATAGAACTAGAAGGCAAAAGACATTTATAGAGAATCTCTTTTGAAAACCTTAGCACATCCATCCTATGGACTTGACATTCATCATTCAAAGTTTCCCTTGTTCCCCAAATTAAACAACAACACTGAAGCATAATAGTTTCCATCCCCTGAGAGTGCCAAAACTGCCCTGTTAAATTATTATAAATCACAGAGGGTAGACTTTTTCAGTGATGGGTTGCATACATAGTAACAGCGCTTCAAACATGAATACATCAAGATGAAATGAATGTCAAGAAATAATTATTTTACATTTTGACATTTTTGTTAAATGAAGGTCTATGGTTTTGTAGAAATAATATTTATTTGATCTCAGATGTGGCAGCAAGATATTTGTAAATAAAGTTTTTTTTTCTGATAGTTTGCTTAGAAGAAATCCTCACAGATATTTTACGGAAGATGTTTTACAAATTATTGAAAAAGAGTTTTCTATTAAATTTTAAGCTAATTAAAAATAAAAATGACTAGAATTCCCATATTGCTATATATTATTGTTCATTGTTTTTCACTTATTTTCTGGCTCATATCCATTTATTTTCATATTGCTTCCATAATGAAGAAACTAGGCAGTGACAAATTTTAGAATAACTCTGAAAACTCCCCCATTTCAGGACAAAGGGAATGTTATACAATAACACATTAAAGTCATTCTGTTTTCTTTCTCAACACTCAAACATTTTTAATGCAACAATAATTAATGTACACTATGCCGAAAACTCGGGAGCTGCAATGGTTACAAAAAAGACTGCGAACTGAAAGGTTGATGGTTCTAACCTGGAAGCTTAGCCTTAGGAGAAGGCTGCAGTTCCAATATCACAGCCTAGGAGTAGCTCTCGGTGTGTGTGTGTGTGTGTGTGTGTGTGTGTGTGTGTGTGTGTGTGCACGGGCATGGGAGAGCACCGACACACATGTAGAATAATGTAAGTAATAAAGATGGCTTCCTCAAATAGCTTATAGTCAGCAAGTTCAATTTGACATACCAAAATACTTTACATCAAGGTAAACCAATTAGAATTGACCTACAGAGGAAGCAGTGATGACTTCTGACTGAGATAGCCAGGATGTTTAAGTTGGGTCTTTAAAGCACATAGATGCATAGTTAAAAGATCATTGTAGATCTACTCAGAAGACCAGTTGTTACAGTGGAACACCTTAGGCAAATTAATAATAATTTCTAAGCTTCAAATTCTCTATGGTTTATATAGGAATAATTATGACCATATTCCTTATAAAATTGTTGCAATGATTTAATATAGATATTGTCTTAGCTAAGAAATGGAAACATGGACAAATGTGCCACTACATATATTATTAAGATGTTTAATTTTAATGAATAAAGAACGAATTATGCCAAAACAAAATTTATTTGTATAAAAAGTCCAAGAAAGACAGTTTCCTAGAGTAAAGTTGAACATTTTATATCAATTATTTTCTTTTTATATCAATCAATTTCTAAGGACAGTGTCCTACCATGCAGGATTTATTAGTATTTTTTCATGGCAATTCATATAGGAGAAAGGGGAAATAATTAATATCAGGGGCTAATCAAAAACAATGCTAATGGAAGATTGCTATGTCCCAGTGGATGATTGATGAGACTCTCCACCAAAAATCAACAAGGAAGTTTTGAAAGGGAGCCAAAGGCAGGTTGAACAACAACAACAACAACAACAACAACAACGACGACAAAATAGAAGCAAAGATCCAAGAATGGATACTGGGCTTCCCCTAAATCCTAGCTTCAACTTACAAACAGCTAGTTCTTGCATCATGACCCTGCTCTCCACTTGCCCTCAGAAAGGGAACACTGAAGACGTGGATACAAATAACAAGGTGTGCTGAAGAAATTAGAGGTGCGTGCTGTCACATAAAATATCATCTGGAGTCTTAAAGGTTTGTTTCCAAACAAGCAACCATCCACGTGAGAAATGAACTAAGTGCAAGTGGGAGAAGAACACCGTCAATCAATAAATGGCTAGAAGATGGAACCCATGTCACAGAGGTCATGATGGAAAGGATGCTTTGAAACTGATGTGGTAACAATTGTGCAACATTGCTTGTTATCTTATAATGATGAAATGCTATGATATCTGCATTAAGTCTCAATAAAATGGCTTAAAAATAGAGTTCACATTTTAGTCTGTCTTTTTTTAAGTCTGTGTCTTAAAGTGATAAAAGGTTCCTTTAAAGAGCACTGTTGTTAGGTTCTGTCTTGTCCATTCTGATGCAGAGCAGTGCCATCTCCCTGCTCAGTCCTGCCCCACAACCTTGACAACCGTCCTTATATTTGAGGTCATGATTGCAGTCACTGTGTCAATCCTGTATAAGGCCTTCCTCTCTTTCACTTGCCCTCTGCTTTTCAAATCATAATGTCCTTCGTCAAGCACTGGACTTTCCTGAGAACGTGTGCAACGGACGTTAGGCAAAGTACTTGCCATCCTTACCTCTAAGGAGCATTCTGATCATGCATCTTCCAAGACATATTTATTTGTTCTTTTGACAGTCTGTGTTACTTTTGTTTGTTTGTTTTGGGGGGGGGCATCATTGCCTTCTGGTGGGAGTGGGAGGCCCAGCCTCGCTCCTGGAGAGCTGCTGCTGAATTTGAACTGCCAGGCCAGTGCGGAGTCCCGCACTCAACCCCTACACTCCTGGGGCTCATCCACGTGGTACTTTTAAAATTCTTTTTCGGTCTGCCTTACTCAGTGTTCGGTTTTCATACGTGTATGAGGACATTGAAAATACCATGGCTTGTGTGAGGTGCACCTTAGTCCTCAAAGTAAAGCCTTTCTTTTTCAATGCTTTAAAGAAATCTTGTACAGAAGGGTCACTCAATGAAATACTTTGCTTGCTCACTTGGCTGCTACTTCCTAGGCATTGATTGGACATTCCAGCAAGACGAAATCCTTGACAACTTCACTAATTGCTCCATCAGTTCAGAGGTTTCGTACTGTTCCAGTTGCGAGGGTTTTCATTTTCTTTCCATTGAACTGAAATCCAAATGGAAGTTACAATCTTCATTAGCAAGTGCTTCACCTCCCCCTCATTCTCAGCAAGCAAAGTTGCATTTTCTGCATCTCAGGTTGTTAGTAGACTGTACTCCAATTCTAATGGTACATGCTTCTTCATATAAAACAGCTATTCGGATTATTTTCTCACTATAAATATTTAATTTGGTGAGTGGATGCAACCTTGACTTACACCCTTTTAAACATTTTAAAACATGCTGCATTCCTGTTTTCTGTTTGCACATCTGCCTTTTAATCTATGCACCAGTTCTGCGCAAGCACAATGACGTGTTCTGAAATTCCTACTCTTCTCAAGGATATCCATCATTTGCTTTGATCACACAGTGAAAAGCATTTGCATGCTTAATAAAATGCGAGAAGCATCTTTCTGGTATACTCTACTTTGAGACAAGACCCATCTGGCATCAGTAATTATATCACTTTTCCACATCCTCTTTTGCATCTGCCTTGTAGCTCAGACAGCTTCTTATCAATGCCCTGATGCAACCGTGCTTAGACGATCTTTAACAAAATTTTACTTCCATGTGAAATATTCAAATAATGAATACTATTCTATTGTTTGAGCTTTCTATGGAGACACCTTTCTTTGGAATGGGTGCAAACATGGATCTTTTCCAGTCAGTTGTTCATGTATCTGTCTTATAAATTTCTTAATAGAGGTAAATGGATACTTCTAGTCTTTTATAATATTGTTGAAAGTTTTCAATTGGTGTTCCGTCAATGACTGGAGCTTTGTTTTTGGTTAATTTTTTCATAGTATCTTGGACTTCTCCCTCAGTGCCATTGACTCTTGCTCACATTCTACCTTCTGAAATGGTGAGGTATTGGCCACTTCTTTTTGGCACGGTGTCTGTATGTTCTTTATATTTTCATTCAATGTTCCTTACATCATTCAACATTTTGACATTAGAGTCTTTTAATATAGTATTGAGACTTGAATTTTCCCTTTAGGTCATTCATTGTAAGAGACGCTAATCATATTCTTCCTTTTTGGTTTTTATCACTAGCTTTTGGAACATTTCATTATAATATTCACTTGTTTTATAGAGCCAGTCCTTGAAATTTTCTGTTTAATTTTACTTCAACATTTCCTCCATTTACCTTTGATGAAGAGAAATTTTAAGAGACTCCTCTGATATTCATTTTAATATTTTTTTCTTTCCTTCTTGGTAACTGCATACATGGTTTTCTTGATGTCCTCCCGCAGTTAATCCTGTCTTCTGTAACTAGTACTCAATCAAATCTGTTCTTGAGATGATCGAGAAATCCATGTGCGATGAACTTAGGTCATATTTTAGCTCTCCTGTGCATTTTAGTTGTCTGCAACTTCAACTTGATCTTATATATGAGAAATGTATGTTTTTTTCCATAGTCAACACCTGTTCTGGTTTTAGTGACTGAAATTGAACTTCTCCACTGTTTCTTACCACTGTTGTAGTCAGTCTGATTTCCCAGTATTCCATCTGGACAGGTCATTGCACATAATATTTTTGTACTGTTGGAGAAATATATGACCATAAAGAGGTGATTGTCTTGAAAAATTCCATAATTCTATCTCCATTTTTGATAATGAAATGTCATGTAATTTAATAGTTCAAGTAGTCATTCATATCACCCCATATCAAATTTAGAGCATTCCCCCTCCCTCATTTTTGAATAACTTTTAAGATTATTTATGCATTCACAATCAGTTATATGCTTACATACCCATTCCCATCTTCTGCATTTACTCTGAAAGTCCTTTCCCTACCTAATCTACCCTGCCACCTACTCCTGTATCCCCTGTGCCCCCCTGTATATGCTTTTATCATTATGCATCCTCTCTTCCTGTACTTCACAGATGGGAAACACAACATAAACAATAGTGAACGAAATCATGTTAGGGTGATGTGGCAGTTACATAATCTCTAGTCAACTTGAGAAGGAATAAGTCTAGCCTGTCAATTGGATCACAACTTGATTCCCTAACTTGGAGGCGTGAAAGAGATAAATAACTGATTGTAGGTCAGATACACACACCTCTCTATCTGCTTTATCTTCCTGCTCACAAGACACATGGAGCTATGCTAGAGCCCTGGAGCTGGAGGAGTCACAAAGTGGATACCCCTGCTAGGACTGGAAGACCCCTTGAACCCCGACTGGGTCCACAAGATTTTCTACCCACTGAGCCTGTGATCTTCCTATATTCAGTGTCATTGCATGATTGTGTGAATATAAGGCGAAATTTGTGGACTGGTATTGATATATGGGTAATATCAGACTTATGGACTTGATGGGATAGGGGTAGGGTGTTTTCTTACAGAACAACTACTTGTCGATATACAGTTCTCTCTTACACACATAGGAGTGTCTATGAGTTTGTTTTTCTACCCGAACAAGCACAGGTGATCAGGAAAAACTTAATAGTATATAGATAATTAAGAAGATGAAGATCCCCAAAAATAATTTAAAAAATCACTGAAGAGATTTCTGTCATGGAACCAGTAAGAGATACTTGCATCCAGAGAAAATTTGGGTCACACATAGGGAGATCACCTGGCCACGTATGGAGTTCAATCCAGAATCATCAAGGTTACAATGGTCTCTGCCTGATCGTAAGACTGTTGCAGATCTGCCAGTGAATCAGACTGGTGAGAGACACTGCAAATAGGTTTAGAGCTTTCATAATCCCCATAGCCCTCCACCAAGTGGGTGTTCATAATCTGTGCTCTGACGATTGTCTTCTCACCATCATTGAGCTTTGTAATTGTCATTCTTTGATTACACAAGCTTCCGTGCTTATTCTGTGTGGACTTAGTTGACTCTTCATTGAAATGACTGCTTGATTGAAAACAAGCCTTTAAGAACCCAGACACTATTTGGATTGTAGCACTATTTATTTATTTAGTTTGTTAGCTAGTTACACATTCTGATGTAGCGCCAATATGTTCCTGTGGGTTGACTAGAGAAACAAATCCAGGGATACTCATACATGCACGACTTAAGTCTCTAAGCAGGGCTACCTTTTCTCTAGGTGACCAGCCCAGGTCCACATGACTACCACTCAGCAGGTTGTATCCACCCCCTCTCACCAGACCCAGCTGTAGCCAAGGGCCCTCAGACCAAGTGACATACACTATCCTTAACTGAAGGAGATTATGTGTGGTTCATTGACACTGGTCCGGCTCTTTCCCAAACTGTCTGGTCCCCACCCAAAAGACTGGATGGCCTGAGAGCTTGTGCTTGTGTTCATTCTGCTGCTTTCTCTGACCACAGTGAACCCACCTACTAGTTGTCCTTTCATGCTTGGTTAACTTCAATTGGCACAATTTTTCCAGGGCCTTCCATGAATTTAGATGTTTCATGGTTTCATTGCTGTTTTTAGGGTTGCATAGTATTCCATTGTGTGTATGTACTGGAATTTTCTGTTTGTTTGTTTTATCTACTTGTCTACAGATGGAAATTTAGGCAATTTCCATCTTCTTGCTGTTGTGAACTGTGCTGCAATGAACATGGGGCATCAAAAGGCTATTCATGGTCTGATTCTTATTTCTTTTGGTTATAAGCCCAGTAATGGTATTGCTGGATCATAATGGTAGTTCAATTGCCATCTGTTTTTTGAATCACCATATTGCCTTCCATAGTGATTGTACACTTTTGTAAGTTCACCAGCAGTGAGTAAGAGTTCCTCTCCTGCTGCACCCTCACCAATATCATTGCTCTGTTCTTTTTTTTTTTTAATTTTGGGCAACAGTAATAAGCTTTAGGTGGTATCTAAATTTTGTTTGACTTGCATTTCCCAGATGGAACATTTCCTCAGGGATTATTTTTTTTACCATTTGAGTGTGATCCTTTGTGAATCATCTGTTCAGGTCTTTTGACCACCTTCTCAGACATCCATTAGTGTTTTTCTTTTTCTCGTAAACTTGTGCAATTCTGTACATCATAGTCATTAATTCTTTGTCTGTTATGTTGTTTTTATATATTCTCTCAACATTTGGGCTCTCTTTTTACTAGTTAATAAAGTTTTTAGATGTATGCAAATGTTTAATTTTAAAAGGTACCATTCATCTACTTTTTCTTTGATGAAGAGAATTTTTTTCTCCTGTTAATTTGCTAGCCCATGTGTTCTTTGCACTAGGGCTCCTAGCTTTGTCCAGTTTTTCTGACTGATGATCCCGACATTTGGGGATTTTAAATGTAGACCTTTAACCCACCTAGAGTTTGTTTTTGTGCATGGAGTGAGATATGGTTTTTGTTTCACTCTTCTGCACGTGGATATCCAGTATTTCCAACGCAATTTATTAATTAAATAAGATATCTGCTTCCCATTTAATGTTTTTGGACCTTTGCAAAAAATCAATTGTCCATATGCAAATGTTTTTACTTCTGGATTTTATGTCCTGATCAGCCATACTTGCCAACACAACCTGGTTCTAGTATAATGATAGCTATTTAGATGATCCATACCATATAGATCAGATAATGAGACCTACCTTGTTTTTCCTCTTTTTTAGGCGGGAGCGCATCACTGCCCTCTGGTGGTGGGAGTAGGAGGCCCAGCCTTTGCTCCAGTGGAGCTGCTGCTGGAACTGAACCTCCATCCCAGTGGGCCGCAGTCCCAGGCACAACAACTATGCAACCGGGACTCAGCCCCTCTTGTTTTTCTTCTTGAGGAGAACAAATCTACTTTAGATTTCCTCCCTCTGCAAAAGAAGTTAGTAGTCAGCTTTTCCATATATTTGAAGAATGATACTGGAGTTTGGATTGAGATTGCAAATAATTTGCAGATTGTTTTAGGTGATATAAACATGTTCGCTATATTGAGTATTTCAATCCATGACCTAGAATACTCTTCCATTTGTGCAGATCCATTTGGGGCTATGTTGTAATATTCTGTAGTTTACTTTGTGCAGGTCTTTTGGCTTTTGGTTAGATTTATTCCGAGGTACTTCAGCTTTTGTGTGGCTATTGTGAATGGTACTGACTCCTTGATATCTTCTTTTTCTGTCTTCCCATCAGTTATACAAAAATCTAAATGATTTCTGCTTGCTAATCTTGTATCCTGATATGCTACCAAACTTCTCTATTGCTTTCAGAAATCTTAGTCCCTTCGAATTCACAATATAAAAGGTAATATAATCTATAAATAACAAAAGTTTCATTTCTTCTTTACCCAGTTGTACACACGTCATATCATGCCCTTGTCTTAAGGTATTGACGAGGACTTCCATTTGTTGAATAGAAGTGGGAAGAAGGGGCATATTTTTTGGGTTCCTTTGTTGAATGGCAATGTTTTCAGCTTCTCTCCACTGAGTGGACATTTGCTATTGTTTTTTTGTATATGATTAAATTGTGTTGAGGAGGTTCCCTTCTAATTCTAGCTTCTTGAGAACTTTTATTAGGAATTGGTGGATGTGATCAGATTGGGGTATTTACATAAGTTATGTCATCTTGATAAATTATCTAGGGGGTGAGTCAAGTTACAGTCTGATGATGACTACTTATGGGATTTCTCTCTCTCTCTCTCTCTCTCTCTCTCTCTCTCTCTCGTCTCTGTTGTTTTCCTGTGGACAAGCCATGTGAAGGGATGTGGAGACCTCAGTGAGTCTTACAGTGAAAACCTTTGGAGACAGACTTGTGCTCCTTCCACTATCATTGAATTCTCGTGAATTTTTACCTTCCAGCCTATGATCTTCTTGCTTTGGGCATCATTGCAAGTGGCTACATGAGTCTAAAGAGTAATTAATTTATGAACCAGTATCAGACATATGGACTAATAAGACTAATGAATTTGAGGTTGTTTGGACTGGGATGTTTTATCAGTATAGTTTATCAGTATAGTTTATATGTTATATCAGCATAGAGTTTCTTTTGATATAAAGGTCTCTTTTACACATATATGAGTCTTTGACTTGTTTCTCTAGTGAGCCTGGACTAACACACAGATGTCTTTTCTGCATTAATTTACTATCATATGGTTCTTACCTTGTTCATGTTGATATGGTGGATTACATTATTTTTTTTCAGATGTTGAACTATCCCTGCATCCCTCGTATGACTCCCACTTGGTCATGATGTATTATTATATCTGATATGCTGTTCAATTTTATTGTCCAGGATTGTATTGACAATGTTTGCATCATATTCATGAGATCTATCTGTTTGTAGTTACCTATCCATGTGGGGTCTTTGCCTGGTTTTGATATCAGGGGTATACTGGCTTCATGGAATGAGTTTGGGAGTTTACTATCCCTGTGTGTGTTCAGTAAGAGTTTGTTTAGGATTGGTGTCAACTCTTCTCTGAATGCTTGGTAAAATTATCCTGTGAAGCTGATCAGGGCATTTTTTGTTCTGTTTTCCCCCTAGTCCTGGATCAGGGTTTTTTTGGTTGGCAGTTTCTTAAGATCTTGTCTATTTCTTCTTTTGCTATGGTCTGCTCAAGATTTTAATGTCTATTTGTGTTATTTTGAGGAGTGAGTGATTTTCCAGGTATTTGTCCATGCCCTCCAAATTATTGAATTTGTTGAAATTCAGTCTTTTATATTACTGTGTAATTATTCTTTTTATTTCATTAAGGTCTGTTTTCCCGTTTCAACTCTAACTCTGGATACTGACATGTGATCCTTCATTTCCTTTGCTAAGTTTGCTAGTGGTTTATAGGATATGGTGGTTGTGTTAGTCTGGGTAGACTAGAGGAACAAATGTCTTAGACATGCAAATAGATATAAGGAAAAGGTTTATACACAAGAGGAGCAGGACATTGAGTTCAGTCCAGTTCAAAGTCATAAATCCAATATTAACCCATATGCTTGAAATCAGTCTATAAAGTCTCCTTCTGACTCACGAAGTCACAGGTGAGTGGGTGCCAAATCTTGGCACTGGCAGGGGTCTTCCCATGGCTCCTTGCTTCCAGGGCTCAGGGTCCATCAAAGCATCCAGTGGTGGCAGAAGCAACTCATCACTGGCAGGGGTCCTCATGTGGCCTCTCCAGCTTCAAAGGTCTGACTCCATCAGGGCAAAGCTGTGTGGCTTCTCCTCTGGCTCCTTCAGCTTCTCGGATGCTGTTATCTTGTCTTATCTGTGAGTTATCATCTCTGGGACTAACTCCCAACAACTGGGGAAGATAGCTTCTCATCTTCATGAGGGAAATATCGTGAGATTTCCCAGAAGTTTCAGGAGAAAGCCATGCCCAGATAGAGGCCTCAATGGCTACTCAATGGCTATCTCCAGATTAGCAGGCTATACTACATCTCTACATTTCAATCATAAAATTAACATAAACACAGGACTACCACAGGCCACACCCTGCTAATTTTATACTTTCACATAACTCTGTAACCATATGTAACCTTCAGATAAACAATAAAATCATATCTATACCTAACAGGATAAAACTAAAATGCATACAATTCAACATGTGTCACCATCATTTAAAAATAACATTCTATAAGTGAACAAAACCAAAGATATCCTGTGACATACAATTGTAGTTACAAAATATCTACACCTTGATCCTATAATCCTATAAATATATATATATATATATGTATATTCTACCACCTATAAGAGTTTGCAAGTCAATCACCTCATGCCTTCATTCCCTAATTTTGGGTATCTAATTTCTATATTGCCCACTTACACCAACCCAGTGCTCTAAGGAAACAATCATATCTTTCAACGTGAAGAATCTTCATTCCAGTTGGAAACTCGTGAAGTGTGTGTCCATTAGCAAAGTCAAATCAGTACAGGCCATCCATAAAGTCAGCAGCGATATGCACCAGTTCACAGACTCAAAATGCTTCTCTTTCTCTGCTCAGGTTCTGGTCAACTCAATGTGGACTGTTTCTCTTAGCCTAACCACAGTAGCCATTGACGCCTTCTCTTTCAACCAAGGTCCCATCACAAATTCTCAACATGCCTAGCTCTCTCATGCTAGGTCATGAACTTCAGAAGAGTCAACCCACTCTCGTCCTCTCTATTTCCTGTGACCCAAGTCCACAGGTGTCAGTGACCAATGTCAACCTGGCTCTTTATTGACATCTTTCTCCTACTTTCACTGACAAATAGTAAATCTGGGTGATCACCTAACAAGCATTTGAGCCTGCCACAAGTTTCCTTTAGCATTCAGACCCAGAGAGGAGTTATCTTCATGGTTCCAGAATCCTTCGCTTCTGAAGATAATCACTAGTCAGGATTTTCCAAGGAAATATACTCTATCCCTCTTTCTCGGTCAGTCTGACCTTCTCTCAGAGTACAAGTATCCTGAGTACTATGAAAGACTGGGTGGGCTACTTTCTTCAGAGAAGTCTTTGCAGGTGTGGCCTAACCCCATCTAAGCACAGGTGGGGTTAATCTCTTCAGAGTTGTCTTTGACGCTAAGTCCTAAACCCTCTAGAGTTCAATGCTTAGCTTGAGGTAACTGAATTTGCAAACTCTTTTACATACTTCCCAATAAACATTTCTATGCATCCTTATATTTACAATAACAGGCATAAGAAATCAGTATAAGCAGCATAGTCAGAAATCAAACTTAATTCTTAAACCAGTCAAGGTGAATACTTATTAGGCTTATCTATATCCTTATCTAAACTACTGTTTACACAAAAACATTGAAGTAGGTCTCTGAAGGCATCAAAACAGAACCCTGCTTTCAGTCTGGCATTCTGACCTTCTTAACCATTATTCCCTAACAGAACAGGCAAATGGCACTCAATGGCAGCCCCCATCCCTGAGCTCAACATATACATTAACAGTATCCATTTTATACAGGAACAACCAAAGACAGCATCCAAACGAAATAATCAAAATTTGAACTTCCCATATTGTTTCCAGAAAATAATTCAGTAAACTCCAAGGACATATCTAACTTCTGTCTAGCCAAAGAAGTAACAATACCACGAGGCACAAGTCAAACAAGCTTCTACGTTCCATCTTTATGATTTGTTCCTCTAGTACCCCACTCCTGGTACCATAATGTGTTAGTCTGGGTAGACTAGAGGAACAAATTTCATAGACATGCATATAGATATAAGGAAAAGGTTCATATAGAAGAGGAAGAGGACATTCAGCCCAGTCCAGTTCAAAGTCAGAAGTCCGATACTAACCCATATGCCCGAAATCAGACTATAAGGCCTCCTTCCAACTCACGAAGTCACAGGTCAGTGGGTGCACAATTCCGGCGCTGGAAGGGGTCTCCCCATTGCTGGATGGCTCCTCGATTCCAGGGCTCGGGGTCCATCAACAGTATCCAGTGGTGACAGAAGCAACTCATCACTGGCAGGGGTCCCCACGTGGCCTCTCCAGCTTCAGAGATCTGGTTCCATCAGGGCAAAGTCGTGTGGCTTCTCCTCCAGCTCCTTCAGCTTGCCCTCTTGTCAATCAAAGTGAATACGAAGAGGTTCTAAAATTTGCACTTGGGAGAAATGATGAAGTGAACAGAAAATCCCAAAGCTAAATGCAAGATTACAATTTAATTTATTATAATGAATTGTCTAAAGACTTGAAGTTACAATGTCAGAAAGGAAGAATATATTAAGCATATATAAATCTCAGAAAACACTGAAGAAAATATTAAAGAGTCA
Source organism: Nesogale talazaci (assembly GCA_004026705.1). Lineage (NCBI taxonomy): Eukaryota > Metazoa > Chordata > Mammalia > Afrosoricida > Tenrecidae > Nesogale > Nesogale talazaci. Next base: position 87,258 of record PVJH01001218.1, read on the forward strand.
CATTAAAGTATTCGAAGATTCTATTGGCAAAATATTAAATGATGAAGAAAGCATGAGAAGAGATGAAAGGAATACACAGAGTTAGAATAACAAAATAACTCATCAATATCCAAAAATGTCAATAATCAAGAATGGCTGATTCTAAAAGAAAAAGTCCAAGCTTACCTCAAGGTATTATGTCAAAACAAGGCTACAATAACTGATGACATACCAATGGAAACATCTCTTTTTTGTGGGGTTATCATTGCCCTCTGGTGGATATGGGAGCTACCCAGCCTTACTCCCAGAGAGCTGCTGCTGGATTTGAACCGACAAGCCAATGGGCCCCAGTCCTGCACTCAACCACTACGCCACTGTGGCTCAGCCCGAAACATTTCAAAAAGCTGTTGAATCACTGAAAACACTTACTCAAGTGTGTCAAGTAATTTGGATGATAGCTGCTTGTTCAATTGAGTAAAAGAGATGCATATTTGAGCCGATTCCAATGAAAAGCAACCCAACAGAATACAGAATTTATCAAGCAATGTAATTAATATCACATGCAAGAAAAAGTTTCCTTAAGACTTGCAAAAATGGATGCAGCAGTAAAGGGACAGTGACTGTAAGTAACTTAAGCCATATTCAGAAGAGGACATAGAACAGGGGCTATCATTTCTGATGTCAAGTGTATCATGGCTGAAAGAATAAAATAGCCAAAATATGTTTGTTTCTGTTTTGTTCAGTATAAAAATGCATTTGACCACATGGGTCATAGCAAACTATGGAGAGAATTGAGAAGAATGGGAATTTGAGCATACTTCGTGTGATCATGAAGAACCTGTTCACAAAGAGAAAGTCATTCAAATAGAACAAAGGGCTACTGTATGGGTTATAATCAGAAAAGGTGTGTGTAAGAGTTGTTTTCTCTCACTATACTTATCCATTCTGTATTGTGGGAAAATAAGCTGAGAAAATAGGTGATATGAAGAGTTAGGCATTAGTATTGCAGGAAGACTTATTAACAGAGTAGGATATAAAGACAGGACAGCCTTTTGCTGAACATGAGGAGAATATAAAATACTTGTTGATGAAGATAAAGGATTGCAGTTTTAAGAACAGACTTTAACTCAAGGTAAAGAAAACAAAAATCCTCACCACTACACCAGTACACAACAGCATGTTAAAGGGAGAAAAATTGAAATTGCTAAATATTTCATTTTGCTTGGCTCCACAAGCAATGTTTATGGATCCATGAGTTGAGACATGAATCAAAGGATGCATTGCTTTGAGCAAATCTTCTGCTTCAGACCTCTTCAACGTGTTGAAGAGCAAGGATATAATTTTGAGGTACTGTATAAAGTGAACTTCAACCATGTCATGCTATTTTCAATCACTTGTTATGTACAATGGCTAAGGAAGAGCACAGAAGAACTGTTCCATTTGAATTGTGTAGCTTGAAGATGTTATTTAAAGTACTGTTGACTACCAGAAGAAAAAAGAAATCTGTTCTTGAACAGAACAGCCACAGTGCTTCTTAGAATCGAGGATGGCAAAAATTTATCTCAGATTCTTTGGGCATGTTATCACAAGTGGCCAATATTTGAATTGGATATCTTGCTTTGTAAAGTAGAAAGTCAGTGAACAAAAGGTAGATTCTCAAGGAGATGGATTGACATAGTAGATATAATGGGCTCAAAATAACTGTTGCGACGGTGTTGCATGAACAAGCAGTGTTTCCTTCTGTTCATAGGGTTTATATGAGTTTGATTCAACTTAAAAACATATAAGAATCCACAATAGCAATCCTGCCTTTGGCCATACACAGACATTAAGATTTCACATAGGACAATCAGATCCAAAAATGGAGTACAATCACACAGTAATAGGTAACATAACCTAACCAATTGACATCTATTTCGGATAACAGTTCAGTCCAAAATGGGCTGAGTAGATAATATTGGTTTGGGATATTCTTGGTATTATGAGATAAACAGTTCAGTGGCTAGAATGCATAGTAAACAAATGACAGAAATAGTAACTCCAGAATTATATTTTGTTAACATTATGTATCTTATTTTGAAAGAAATAAGTTAGAGTCAAAAGTCTGAAAATTGAAAGGTCGACTTTGAAAGCTAAGGGTAAGCAGTGATTACAAATTTGGGACCATTAAAAAGTGTTAAAGGAGTGACATAAGAAGAACTATACTCTAAGATTATTGAGATCTATAAGCAACAAACATCTATGCACATATTGAGGGATAAAATAAGATAGCTAATTCATGCTGACTAATCTTGGAGTAAATTTGGGCTGTCTGTCAGTCCGTCCCTACATGTATGGTGTAGTTACTTTCTCACTATTCGGGATCTACACCCTATATCACAACCTATTTTTGTTCACACCTTCAGTAGCTACTTTCCAACTATCCAACCTTCATTCTCAGATGATGGCAGCACTTCCAATTTACTGAAAATAGAGACAATAAAAAAAGAGATTTCAAATCATCTCTTCTTTCAATGTGCTTGCATCAGGATGTAACCTCAATCCATAAATAAATCTTTGAGAAAAAAACAGAATACCAAAATAAAACCGACTTTTATCCCCATCACCCCATATTCTTCCAGGTGCTACTTTTTTCATCCATCTTTTTTATGGAAAAACTCATTAAGATAATCCACATGCCATGTTTCTGCATTCTTGTCTCCTGTTCTGTCTTTAACTCAGTCAAATATGATCTCTGAACCCATCACTTCTCTGAACAACTTCTAATATGAGGATCACCAATGGTATCAGTGTGGCTAAATCTGGTGATACAGTTTAATACTCATCTTAATCAACTTATTAACTATATTTGACTCAGTAAATGATGTCTTCTGTGTTTACGCACCCCCTTCCTTTAATTTCTAGAAACCCTTCAGCTCATACCTTATTAGAGGTTTATTTCAGTCTTCATATCTGATCTTTCAAAATAAAACAGCTACAAAATTCAATTTTCAGACAGTCACTTCTCTGGATCCTTAATGATTGTCTGAATTACTACTCTAGTTTTAGAAACTAAATATTAGCAGGGTCATAAAATAAGAGACTAAGTAAAAAGGATAAATTTTCTTAAATATCATAGAAAATAGTATTAAACAAATATATTTAAAATGTGAAACCATTGTTTATCTCTCTTTCTTTTTATTGAGCTATAATTAACATACTTTTTCTTGACATCGAGGTCTATACATTTCTGAAGCTGGTTTCTTCATCTAGCAAATCTTCCAAATAAAAAAATTCTACACCCTTCAATTTACACTATTTCCAAGTGACAGCTTTGACATTCTCAAGAGACTCAGTCTTTCTTCTTTTAAATGTTCTTTGAATTTGGAGAGCAAAAAGAAGTGGAAAGGGGTAAGATCAGCGTTGTAGGAGGTTAAGATAAGATTTTTCAATGAAATTCTGATAGGGCATCCATTTTAGCTTAAAAAAATGAGCATTTGCACTGTTGTGTTGGGGGGCAGTTTCTTATCACATATTTCCTGTTTTTTTTTCTCATCAATGAAGACTGCAATTTTTCTGAATCTTTATATTAAACTCCTGAGATTGTCCTTTGAGAAGATATATGAAAAATACCCTTTTTTTCATAAATATTAATAACAAAAACAAAAGATAGCCACGGTAAACTTCTGAGCTGACGTCTTTGTTTTGAATTTAATTTCCCCAGAAGATATCCTTGAAAGCCAGTGTTATGAATGGATTTTCTTTTGGAAGGCACCCTAAATTTCAGTGTAGTTCATTTGTGCATTAAAACATCAGAAAATGAATGCCTGCATTCCACCTAAACTTGCTACCTGTGGCAGTCATGTGCTTATGTTAATTTTATGATTGAAATGTAGGAGTGGAGTCTAGCCTGTTAATCTGGAGATAGCCATTGAGCAGCCAATGAGGCCTCTGTGTGGGCATGGCTTTCTCCTGAGACTTCTGGGAAATTTCGCGATATTTCCCTCGTGAAGATGAGAAGCTATCTTCCCCAGTGGTTGGAAGTTAGTCTCAGAGATGATGAATCACGGACAAGAGAAGATGGCAGCGTCCGAGAAGCTGGAGGAGCCGGCAGAGAGACCACACAGCTTTGCCCTGATGGAGCCAGACCTCTGAAACTGGGGTGGCCACATGGTGACCACTGCGAGTGATGCGTTGCTTCTGCTGTGATGGATCCTGAGCCCTGGAAGGGAGCAGCGATGCGGAGACCCCGGCCAGCTCCAGGATTCAGCACCCACTGACCTGTGACTTCGTGAGTCAGAAGGAGACTTTATAGACTGATTTTGGGCATATGGGTTAATATCGGACTTATGTCTTTGAACTGGACTGGGTTGGGATGCTTTCTCAGTGTTCTGTTCTTTTGTATATAAACCCATTCCTTATATCCATATGCGTGTCTGTAAATTTGTTCCTCTAGTCTACCCGGACTAAAGCATGAGGCAATCAAAAAATGCCATGGCTTGAATCATATACATCTTATTTCTCAGAGTTACATCTCTCTATGTATACTTCACTTTATATTATTTTATTGGGGACTCATACAACTCTTATCACAATTCATACATATATACATTGTATGCAAAGCGCATTTGTACATTTGTTGCCATCATGTTTCTCAGAATACCTTCTATGATGGGTAGGTTTATTATGCCAACATGGCCACAGAAGATTGGTGGGTCTGTTGTAATGGCATGGCCAATGAACATGTGGGATGAATTGAAGGACAGAGATAGGAAGGGCTCGGCGAGTCCCGCCCGCGCTCTTGCTTCCAGATCTTCAGACCAGAGAGCTGCCTTGTTCATCCTGTGCCTCGACCTCCAAGCAACACCACCCGTGGGACACCTAATCGTGGACTGTGTTGCTGTGAGTTGAGGTTCCTTCAAGCCCTACTTCGCCACGCTCCTGGGATATACATCTCTTGAGCTGGAGACTGTTGGACTCTGTTATCTGTTGACTGTTGGTGACCTGCCCTGCTGTATGCTGCCTGTGACCAGATAGCCTGAATAGCTCTACAGAGGACTACTCCGTGGCCCTCAAGACTTGAAGGATTGCCAGTCTTCTAGCTGCCTCACACAAGTGAGTTGCACTTAGCAATCTGTACTGCTTTATAGATAGTTAACTGTTTCTTTCTTATCTTATATACCTTTCTCTATTTATAAATATATAAAAAGAAAAAAAAAGAGACAAGCTGGCAGCGTCCGAGAAGCTGGAGGAGCCAGCGGACAGACCACACTGATGGAGCTGTACCTCTGAAGCTGGAGCGGCATGCTGTTGATGGACCTGAGGCCTGGAAGCTAGGAGCCATGGGGAGACCCCTGCCAGCGCCAGAATTCTGCATCCACTGACCTGCGACTTCATGAGTCGGAAGGAGACTATATAGACTGATTTTGGGCATATGGGTTAATATAGGACTTATGACTTTGAACTGGACTGGGCTCATTGTCGTGTTCCTCTTGTATATAAACCTTTTCTATACCTATATGCGTGTCTATGAAATTTATTCCTCTACTCTGCTTGGACTAAAACACCTTCTTTCTACTTAAGTCCTTGGTATTGGGTCCTCATTTTCCCCTCCCTTTCCACTCCCCCTCCCTCATGAGCCCTTGATAATTTACAAATTATCAATTTATCATATAGTTATCATATAATAATATCATATAATAATAATGATATGATAATAATAATGTCATACAATTATTCATAATATTAATATAATATAATAATATCATATAATCATATTATAACATCATATAATAATATGATAATAATGATATCATATAATTATCTTATAGTGCACTGTCCGATGTCTCCCTTCATCCACTTCCCTGTTGTCCGTATCTCAGGTAGGCAGTTACATGTAGATTCTTATAATCACTTCTACCTTTCTACTCCACCTTCCCTCCACCTTCTCTCCCTCTCTTTGTTAACTTTTAAAAAGATATTTTGCTGTATATTTACAAATGCATAGTGTATGGTGTCCAGATTGCTTTTCCATGGGTGTCGATTTTGGATACAAGTAAATAGAAAACTTAAGTTATTTTTCCATTTGTCATGAGGTTTCTTAGAAGTCCATATGTGAAAACTCTTTTTTTATGTTGCGGTGCAAGCTAAATTCAAGGCTGTGATCTTTTATATGGATCAGTAGTTATCTCAAGAGAGGCTGTGTTGTCTATATACTGGAATAGAATCCACTGCCATCAAGTGCATTCCAACGCATAGTAACCCTGTAGTATAGAGCAGAATTTCACCTTTGAGCTTCCAAACCATGAAATCGTCATGGAAGTAGACAGTTTGATCTTTCTCCAACAAAGTGGCTGGTGGGTTGGAAACATTGACTTTGTGGCTAGCAGTTCAGTATGTAAGCCAGTATTCCACCACAGAGCCTTTTAAAATCACACAGTATCCCTTTATTCTGTTGGATTGTCTGACTTTTGATATATGTTCAGATTCTCCAAGAACGTAATGAAATAGTCTCTGGTTTTCATTCTTCATAATGTTATGCATAATTTTATGATCTCCACAGTGATATGCCTTTGCATAGTAAAGAACTTTTAGGTATGTTCTGATTCCAGCCAAGATTCATCTGATATCAGCAGCAATAGTCCTACTTCCATGCAAGCTTCTGAATTCAGTTTGAATTTCAGACCGTGACTTGTCAATATATTGCTGCAACCAATTTTGAATTATCTGAAGCAAATTTTACATATGTGTTATAACAGCAATGTTTAGGAGTTTCAGCATTCACTTTGATTACTTTTCTCTGGAATGAGCATGAATATGAATCATTTGCGATATTTGACCAGGTACTGTCTTCTCACAGTACAGACATGGGCAAGTGAGCACCTTTAACTTGGTGAAGACATTTAAATAAGTGTTGTGTCGATTCGTAGAGCTATTTATTTATTCTAATGCCTTCAGTTCAGATTGGAATCCTTTCTTCAAACCATCTGTTGCTGATCATAATCTATTTCCCTAAATATTTGCATTTCATGAAGGGTTTTTTTGTACAGTGTCTAAGTATTTCTTCCATGTTCTTTTTTAAAAAAAAGATTAATTGACATGCAATTCATATTTCATTCAATTTAAGAGTTCAGTTATATGAAGAAGAGTTGTGAAATCATTACCACATGAATTTCAGAACATTTCCTTCTTTCTTATAGGTAGTTATTAATTCAGTAGCTATCTTTATAGATTGTTATACTGAATTTTATAAAAAGAAAACATATGAAAGCAAAAACAAGAGACAACAAAATTTCATCAATAGTGACAATATAAAGCAGAAAACTAATCAAAAAGAAGGCACAGAATATTAAAAGCTGGATTGAATTTGAAATGAGTTGAAAGGAAAAGCAAATGATAAATTACTATCGTTTAACCTAACTATATCTGTCTTAGTTGACTTTATAACACTCTTTGATAGTAAAGCTATTCACCTCATGGAGAAGCATCAGAGAGGATTAACCATAGGCTTAATCCACATGGAGATCAGGCAAGCAGATTCTACACTTAGACCATCATGCATAGTCTTTTTTCAAACTTAGAGCTCCCAAATTAAGCTTTGCTACAGTTTCAAGCTTCAGATTTGGATTTTCTTATTTACAATCTTTGACTCACACAGGCTGGTGTACTTCCAAGTGCACTTAGCTGACACTTCACTTGATAGCTGCTTATCTGAAGACAGGCCTTTAAGATCCTTGGCACGACTCTTTATCCGCCCTTCACTAGAGCACTCATATCTACAATCATCTCTTTCTTTATCTGCAGATGAGGGTTGAGTAGCGGTAATCAAAAAAATTAATTGTTCTTAGACTGGGACTAAAATTAGTACAAGCCCCCAATCCATTCATATATCTATGGCTTATTATGCTCCTGCCATTTTAGAAACATAATTATCGTTTTGTTGGATGACATTATAGAGATCTATGGTGCATGAGGTAATTCTGTCGATAGCACCATTAGATTCATCAACAGTCTTGCTCATTGTCATCCAGTCAATGCCAACTCACAGTGATCCGAGAAGACTGCCCCTAGGGAATTCTGAGACTGTGGCTCCTTACCAGAGAGGAAGAGCTATCGTTTCTCCTACCCAGATACTGGTGAATTTGAGTTAATGATTTTGTGGTTAGCAGCTCACTAGGCCATCAGGGCTGCAGTCTTGGAAACCCACAGAGTCACTATGAGTTAGTTTCTACTGACCGTGAGTTCATTTTTTTTTCAAAGAGTGAGTTTGTGTTTTGTTTTATTGAATACCTTGCCCATGACTGATTGTAATTCGCTGCCATCAAGTCAACACCTACCCATAGTGGTACTATAGCACAGGGTAGAGATTCTCCTGTGTGGTTCTGAGACTAACCATCTTTTCTTTACTAGAAAGCCCAGTCTTGGTCCCACAGAGTGACTGGTGGTTTCGAACTGCTGAACTTGATGCTAGCAGCATAAAGCATCACCTTTCCATCTACAAGGCTTTTGCTATTTTTGCCTGTAAGATCATTCAATATTACACTTCAAAGTTTGGATTTATCTCTTTATTTTTGTTTGAGATGTGTTAAGCCCATTTTTTTCCTTTTGGTTTACTAATGCCAGGAATATTTCATTATAATACTTTATTTTGTGTTCTCAAGGCTTCCTTTTAGTCACTAACCTTTCCATAAAGAGTCAGCACTTAACTATTCATTCCATCCAAATATTTTTAACCAATATACTTACTATGGATCCTTGTCATCACATTTTAAAATGTATCCTAAGTAAATATAATGATATTCCAATTTGGGGAACCACTACACTGTAGCATTTATTTAAATAGTGAACTTGATATTTTGACCAGATCGATGCACTGGAAATGAAAGACTGGTAGAAGGTGTGTGTAATGAAGCAAGAGCTCCACTTATCAAACTTATCAATAAAATAAAAGACTGATTGATCCCACAAAGTTGATGTGCTCATAGACATTGGATATTAGTTGGAGTAACCAGAATTACATGAGTGACTGAGAAAGGATATTATGCAGTCTTACCACTAAAAGGGTCCAGACAAGAACATGGGCAATGAAGGAATTTCAAAGCTCTTGCCTCTAGCTACCCTGTCGGGCAAGGTATAACTGGTGTATACAAGGGATATGGTGGGATGAAATGAGTGACCCTGAAAGAACAAGAAGGCTCACCTTTCTCCTGTGTAGCTACTGGAGATGGCAAGCTGCTGACCCTCTAGTTATCAATGCAATGTGTAACTCACACTGCCAGGAAACTCATTTGGTTTTCTATTGCATGCCCACTTAGCTCCACACACACTACCCATTCCACTGAACTCACAAGAAATAATAAGTATATATGGCAAGAACAAAGAAAGATATGTTTAATTTGGTTTTAAGTACAACTCACTAGAACTCTATCTGATCATGTCACTGAAACACAGAAATATATGCATTTAAAAAGAAAGCTAAGGGGGATGGGTGGGCAGGGAGAGTGATGTACTGAGTATTAAAGGAGAGCAAGTTTGTTATGAATGTTTTCTTTTTTGTTATAAAGTCATCTAGATTCTAGGAGACTGGGGAGAGGGACATGGTGAGAAGAGGAGGACATAAAAAAACAGTACATAAACTTATTCAAACAGAGTGAACCACCAAGTCTTGGGGAAATACTTGCACCTAGGCCTACAGATTTCCAGAATATAAAGGGGCAAGGGGAATTGCAAGCAAAGGACTCGGATAAAATTCATCTTCGTCATATGCTTCTGGCTGTGATAAGTGTGCAGGAATCAACAAAACATAATAGGGATCTGGGAACGCAGAAAAAAGGGCACTGGATAACACAGGGATCATCAATTCAAAGTATCTTTTGATCAATATCTGTCCCTGAAATCTGAGACAATTGAATTGGCACTCTCAGGTAAATTCTCATTTTACTAAATAAATAAAATGCATTTAAGTGCATCCTTAAAATAGAAGAGGAAGCAGAATTTTTTAAACTGAAGCATAATTAAAAAAAATTATAGTGTATATGTTTGCCCCAATTGACTATAGAAACAAATCTAGTGACACTCATGTGTAAGAGAGAGCTTTATGCCAAGAAGTAATTTTATATCAAACAAATCTTCTGATCCCTAAGACTACCGTAAGTTGGTATTGACTGGATGACAATGAGCAAGACCACTTACAACGTCATCCAATAAGATCAAGTTCATAAGTCCAATACTAGACCATCAGCCTGATATCAGTCCAAAAGTCTCTCTTCAGACTCATTCAGCCACGTGCTATGATGCAATCTGCAGGAAGATCACAGGTCAGTGGGTGCAGAGTTGTGTGTATGCAATGGCAGTGCCCATATCGGGTCTCAGTGTTCCTTCTCAGTAGGAAGGTGAAGGCAGACGAGCGAGCAATCAGTCAACAGAGAGCCATTATCTTGGTCCCACCACCAAAGCTCATCAAGCTTTAATCTGATTGACAGGTCAGACTTCACAGACTTCACACGTCTTCTTACTCATGTCACATTGGAACCAAATGCCTAACAGTCACAGTGCCAGATTTAATCTTTAAATTATATTATTGCATATACAACTTGCAAATGTTATACACATAAGCACATTCATAGGCAGTCTACACTTACATACCAAGATAGGAAGAGTTAATAACATCTGGAGGTGGAATTATGGCACATTCCTTTTTATCTTTTTTTAAATAAGTTTTCAAATTCTCTACAATGAGTATGATTTATTATAAGACAACTTTTTCACTATCACATCAAATTTCTCAGGGAGAGAATAATCTTTTTTCTGGACTTCTAAGAGTGGTCACTAAAAATGGTAACAATTGCATTTTTTAACAAATTAAATATGTTCAGATTGCCACTTTCCATCTTTCTTCATTTTGTTTTGTTTTCCTGCTGAGAACCATAGAATGCTTATTTTCTTATGAGTGCATGTATTTACATGTAATTTCACATTAGGATTTCAAACTGGTTCTGATGAAATGTGAAATTCTAAAGACTTGTCCTCTTTTTAAATTCTTTTTGCTTTGAATTCTTTTTGTGATTTCCTTTTACTGCCTACTGTTAAAATGGGTCATTTAATTTATTTTTTCCTTCATACACTCTGTATCCTTTATTTCTCTCAGTTGCAACTACTATTTATTAATAGTAATTATGGTAATATTTTGCTTAAGTGGTTCCTATTATTCAATACTGTACTTGAAAGCAATTTTAACCTCTCAATACCTATGCAAATTCAAACACTTTGTCCCCAATTTGCAGATAAGTAATTGAGACTTGAAAAGGTTAAGTGAATTGCCAAAGGTTAGGACTTTGTTCTGAAAAATTGAAGCCTTATGTTGTACTTGTGTGAATTACTCAACTTTAAATTGGTTTCTCTTTTATTTATATATTTGTGTTTTCTTTTTTAATGTGTGTGGGTATTAATGCCACCAGTGAAAGTCACATTGAAGCAGTGCTCCTTCAGTGAATTTTCTTAGAGAAATGGAAGAATCACAATTTTCTTGTATGTGAAGCTCAAGAACTCTTATTCATTCTTATCTGTTAACAAAGGAAGAATAGCAACAGTTTAGCCTACTTCACCAGATTTATTGCACAGCTAAACCAAAGTGATTTCTTTTATTGCATCATATAAATTTTCGTTCAAAAATAAAATAAAATGAAGCCTACTGAGATCGAATCTATGCAGACTCAGAGCAACCCTACCAGCTAGTGTGGAACTGACACTGTGAGTTTCTGGAAATGTAACTCTTTATAGGAGTAGAAATCCCAGTCTTTGCCTCATGGAATGGCTGGTGATTTTCAACTGCTTAACTTGAGGTTAACAGCCCACCGTGGAATCAGCTGCTTTTCCATCAGGTTTCCATCATTCATTCCAAGTATGTTTAAAACACGTCTTATGTGCTACACATATTTGTAGGTGCAGAGGCTAGATCTTGAATTCACAATCTGTGAGTGGTTGTACCTAGGCAATAAGGAAAGAGAAAGGCAAGAAGACAAATGCAATAATAATATAGAGGGATTTTAATGACATATTTCAAGATTACAGGAAGGAAATAAGGAGAGGTTTGGAGAAGATTTCTTCTAAACTTGTCGCCATACAGGTGATTCTGATTCATAGCAACTGTGGCAGTCATGTACTTGGTGTCAATTTCATGGTTGGGAGTGCAGGGGTGGAGTCTAGCCTGTCACTCGGGAGATAGCCAATGAGACCTCTGTGTGGGCATGGCTTTCTCTGAGAATTCTGGGAAGTCTCATGATATTTCCACCGTGGAGGTGAGAAACTATAGGCTCAGTCCCTGGTAGACTACTACTGAAAAAATGAGATGACAGCATGCTGATAGATCCTGATTCTTGGAGACTGGAGGAGTCGAAAGAGAAGCCACATGGGCTTCTCCACTGGGATGGAACCAAACCACTGGGGCTGGAGAAGCCACGTGGAGACCTCTATGAATGCCGAGATGGATACTGCTGATGGACCTTGAGTCCTGGAGCTATGGGGAGACCCTTGCCAGCACTGGGATGCTTCTACTGCTACTCGACAAACAAGACTGGCTTTGGATTGCCCTGGTATCATTGCACGTGCTTCGTGAGTGAGAAGGAAACTTTATAGACTGGTATTGGACATATGAATTAATGTTGGATTTATGACCTTAGACTGGATGGGTTGGGATGTTTTCTCTATATTCCATTCCTCTTGTATATAAACCTTTCCCTTGTATCCATATGTATGTATATGAATTTGTTTCACTAGTCTACCTGGAGTAACACAGCCACTCTGGGTGGCATAAGGTGAGGTGGTTAGGCGGTTAACTGCAATGTCAGAAGGTTGTAACCACAAGTTACTCCACAGAAGTAAAATGTTTCTTTCTAATTCCATAGAGTGACAGTTTTGGAAATACTTAAGGGCAGTTCTTCCCTGCCCTAAAGGATCGTTAAGAGTTGGAGGAGACCTAGTAAGAAATAATTTATCAAATAAAATGTTTTTACTTGCTTCTGAATGTCATGATAAAACAATAAACTGTTTCAACTATGACTTTGTATGACCTGATCAAATTTCACTTTGGAAATAATGCTTTGTCTACAGTTCATACAATGCAGTTTTGTCTACTAAGTGCATTTCAGCAGTGTTGGGGAAACATAATTAAAGATAGAAGCTTCTCCCAACCCAGTTACGACTCCATAAAATTAAAAGAGAAAAAAGAGAGGGTTCTTTAAATTGAATACAGTGAACATAAAATCAGAATGTGGTGCATTACAAGCAATCCCTTAAAGAGACTGTTAAGGCAAAAATAAACCTTCCTTTTATACTATTTCTAATGATCATAATTTCTTTCATGGCTTGAATACATTTGTCAATTTTCTATTACAGGTGAGGTAGTTTTCAAATTTCTTCTCAATCTCGTTTAATGCAGTTAAAAATGAGATTCCCACTAGCTCCAGGTTATTATCAATTTCTAGAAGTCACCCATAAACCTTGGTTCTTTTTGTCCATCCTTTTTCAAAACCAGCAATGATGTATAATTGCATCCTTCTTCAAAACATCCTCCTCTGTCAGAATTTATCTTTCTTTCTGCTTTTCAGGAGTCATTTGAGTACATTGTTCCCCTCGGATCCATCTAATAACTTAGTCTTATAATCATTGATTATTAAGTTCAATTATTTCTGCAAAGTTTTATTATCCATATAAAATAACATATTCAGAGGTGTGATAATTCAACATAGCCAAGATTCCTGAGGGTAGAGTGCAAAATGTTCATTTTTTTTAATCAGACAAACCATGATTCAAATACATCAAACTTTCTCCAGTATTCCTTATTTATTGCACAACTTTCGGACGCATTTAAGATGATTGAAAAGAACACCACTTGCATCAGATACACAATCGTTCTCAAGGTGGCATCTCAGCTCTTTTAACACATGGCAGGAATCTTGTGCAGCACATTTTCTCAATGCAACATATCACTTGATTATTTTTGGATGTTGCTTTCATGAAATTTGATTGTGGAGCCAAGGAAAACAAAATTCTTGAGGACTTCAACGTTTTCTTTTTTATCATGATATTCTCTACTGGTCCTGTTGTAACAATTTTTAACATGGAACCCTAATCTATGTGACAAGCTTTATTCATGGATCTTCATTAGTGCAAGTCCTCTTGGTTTTCAGCAAGCAAGGTTAGGTAATTTGAATATCGCATATTGTTAGCTAGTTTTACTCTAATTCTGATGTTAAGTTCTTCTGCATATAGTCCAGGTTATCTGACTATTCCTTCAGCATGTAGATTGCATAAATATGCAGAAAAAACACAAAACTGATACATGAATTTCCTGAATTTAATTCTGAAACATCCCCTTTACTTGTTTGATGGACAATCTTTAGTCAATATAATATAAAGCTCCTTAATAGAAACACAAATCCTGAACACAAAATAGTGTTCTAAAATCACTATTCTCCATGTTGAGGTAAATAAGGGTGAAATGCTGTAAGTATATAGTATCCAACACACTGATTTGATCTGCAATCTTAAACAACAGGATCAAGCCCTCTCTATTGTAGAAATATCATAAAAGTAGAACAACAGGGATAACAATGAAATACAACTGAAGTTCTCTAAGTAGGTATTTTTATCTCTATTCAAAAAAACCATGGCTATATTCATATCAATGAGTCCATAAGGTTGAGCTATGATTTAAGATTTTTCACATGGACGAAGCACACAAGTCTGTGTGACCATGAGGTGCCAAAGGGATCAGTTATCAGGATTTAAGAACTAAAATCATGCATTGTGTGTTCACCTCCCTGAGATGATTGCAGATGACAAATGGGTGCATAAGCAAATGTGGTGAAGAAAGATGATGGTGCCTGGTTATCAAGAACTATAGCATCTGGGGTCTTAAAGACTTCAAAGTTAATAAATGGCCATCTAGCTAAGAAGCAACAAAGCCCACATGGAAGAAGCACACCAAGTGTCAAAGGAATACGGTGTCAAGCATCAAAGAACTAAAAATTGTATCATTATAAATGAGGGGGTGTACTGATTGGGGACCCAAAATCCATCAATAGGTGAAGCGACATCCTCTTGCTGAGGGACTGCAGGGAGGAGAGGAGCCAGTCAATGCACAGTTTGGCAACAATGAGGTACGCAACTTTCCTGTAGTTCTTAAAGACTTCCTCCCTCCCACTGTCAAGATCTCGATTTTACCTTGCAAATCCAGCAAGACCAGGGGATGTACATGAGAGCCAGAAGCATGGGAAATTCAGGATAGATGATCCCTTCAGGACCAGTGGTGGATGTGGTGATACAGGGAGAGTGGAGGGAGGGTGGAGTGGAAGGGGGGAACCAATTGCAGGGATCTGCATATGATCTCTCGAGTATGGACAGTGAGGAAATGGATGAAGGGACACATTGGACAGAGTATGAAATAAAAAAGTAATAGTAGTCTTTAAATTATTAAGGGTTCATAGGGGATGGGGAGTGGAGAGGGAGGGGAAATATGGGGAGCTGGTATTGGGGGCCAAAGTGGAGGGTGGATGTTTGGGGGTGATGGTGGCAACAGGAGTGCAAATGTGGTTTGCATACAATGGACATATGTATTGATCATGATGGGAGTTATACGAGCCCCCAATGAAATGATTTATTGGAAAAATAAAAGAATGTGTAGTAGAAGCAATCAGAGCAATGACCAGAATTATTGTCTTTATGCTATAAAGATAAGAAAGAGATACCATGTCAATAAATTATAATCAAAATGTGAATTTAATGGCATATGAGATGAAAATCACTGTGGTTATTAATGGTTATCAATCCCTATACTCTTCCTAACTTCTTTTGGTATCATAGATTTCACAAGCTAGGGTATAAAATTATTACCCAAAATGTGAGAATAATATTTATTTTAAATTTGACAGGTTATTTATGCAATATTCACATATGCAATTCATTGGTTCTTATGTATTCGAGAGTTGTATAATCATCATCATAATCAACTTCAGAATATTTAAAACAAGATTTTCAAAAATTGATGATAGAATCCTTAAAATTATAAAGTCAAACCTATAAAATGGGACAAGTTAACATTTTAAGGAAAATTTGGCACATTCAGATGAAATTTATTTTAACAGATTTTTTTTATTTATATAGGCTTATGTATACTTGACTGATATTTTAGGTAATTTAGTACTGGTACTATATTAAATTTCATGAATACTTGTTTACCTCAGGGCCTGTTAAATAATGTTTTTAAAATAGGAAGCACCATATGTTTTATTAGACATAGTATGATCCTGTCTGAAAAGTGATCAAATAGAATGCAGAAACTATCAAGTGATATCATTAATATCGCACACAAGTACATTTTCTGAAAATAATTCAAAGTCATTATAGCAATATATAGATAGGGAGAAAAAGTTGTCATTTAAGAATTGAAGAACTATTTGCCTACTACTGAAGCAAATTTTGAAGTACTAGGTATCTAATGCTCTCGATTCTGATTCTATTTTTTTAAGTAACAGCCAATGCATGAAAATATATTTTATGGAAAGTATTTTTGTTATGCCGGTAGTATAAGTTTAAAATATCTTTCTTTCTGGAATCAATGTTTAATTTCCAGAGAAATTTTGTACTGCCATATGCAGGTCTCTGGAAATTCTGGGGGAGATTGTGTTTTTATGGTGCTATTCAAGTCAATTTAAGACACTTCTTAATCTTCATTACTTTGTATATATTTTTCCTATTAGCTTTCATCTTTATAATTTGCTTTCATCTCTATAAGTACTTGGGAATGTTTAGTATTGTCTTACACTTTTGAGTATAGCCTCAAATCACAGAACAGTGCTTTGCCCATACTAGTAACCATTGCTGTTGAATTAATTCCAAAACATGGTGATCTCAAATGTGTCAAAGTGTAACTGCACTCGATAGGGATTTCAATGACTAATTATTTAGGAGGAGTTCGCCAGGCCATTTTTCCAAGGTTTCTCTGGATGGGCTTGAACTTCCAAACTTTTATTACTGTACCCAAGAGCATTGACTATTTATACCATCCAAGACATTTGCCTCACACACAGCAATTGCAAATTAAGTACTTGAGTGAAAACTGCCATGGAAACACTTCTATGTGTATTTTTACATACTGTGAAATTACATTGAAGATAGTTAAGACAGTGAATTTTTGAGGCGGAAAAATAGTATAATCATTTTCAATATGATCTCAGGAAATTAAAATTACAAGAGCAGGCATATAAATATCATGTATTAATTCTTACAGTGATGGGAGAGAAATGGGAAAAGAAAGCCATTATTTGATAATTGGTAGGTTTATGTTTATGTTTCTAGGAAATTTGCAAAGGATCGATGATGATTGCACAACTGATTACTGTAATCTATTTCACTGAGCTGCACACCTAAAAAATCTGTAACAATATGCATATGAAAACACATGAACTTCAAAATATTTGTGGAAATTTTCATTATACTTTTATTCCATTTTCCTCTTTCTGCTTTGAGTCTAACCAGCGCAGCAGATCCCTTCAGAACCCATTTCTTTAGTTTGACCTTTTTTATAAAGGTCCCCTACGTAGGTTCCCAGGAACACTGGTGGCGTGGCACTAGGATGCTAGCCCTAAGGTCAACACTCTGGGAGAAAGATGATGCATTCTACACCCTCAAATAAGTACTGTATCAGAAACCCACCGAAGCAGCTTCTTCTGCTCTGTCCTGTTGGGTCCCTAAAGGATCACTCTGAATCAGTATAGACCATGCCCCCAAATTGCAGTTTCTAAACTAGGGTTCCTAAAATAACTATGATTTCAGAGAGTCTTTCCTAAAGAGCACTAATGGAGCAGAATATAATGAATGGTAGTGAGTTTGAAACTTGTTTCTAGCCATTCACTCATCACAGAACCATATTTAAGTATTTTTGTTTGGAATAAACCTCTGCCTGCAAGAACTGGAACGTGATTAGCAATACATAATTATATATATATATATATATATGCAACAGTACAAAAGAGAAAATACATCACCTTTGAATGGTTACTTATAATAAATCTGAATCTGAACAATTTCCTGGTGAATCACCATTTAATGGAATATCTTTTTTAATCATTTTATTGGGGACTCATGCAATTCTTATCACAATCAATACATACATCTATTGTATGCAAGCCACATTTATACCTTTGTTATGATCATCATTCTCAAAACAGCCTCCTTCTACTTACGGCCCTGGTATCAGCTCGCCATATTTCTCCTCCCTCCCCATTCGGGCTTCCTCATGAGCCCTTGGTATTTTACAAATTATCATTACTTTGTCATATTGTACATTGCCCGATGTGTCCCTTCACCCCATTTCCCATTGCCCCCACCCCAGGTAGGAGGTTATATGCAGATCCTTGCAATTGGCTCCCTCTTTCTACTCCATCTTCCCTCCACCCTCCTGGAATCACCCCTCTCACCACTGGTCCTGAAGGGATCATCTGTCCTGAGTTCCCATGTTTCTGGTTCCTATCCATACCAGTGTGCATCCCTTGTCTAGCTGGGCTTATAATACAGAATTAGGATCATGATTGTTACGGGGAGGAGGCATTTAAGAACTACCAGAAAGTTGCATATTCCATTGTAGCTACACTGTACCTTGTCTGGCTTGTCTCCTCCACATGACTCTTCTGTAAGGGGATGTTGCTTCTCCTACCGATGGGCTCTGGTTTCCCAATCTGTAATCCCTCTCATTTATAATGGTATATATTTTTTTCAAGATCAGATTTATTCGAAGAAAACAAAAAGCCCACAACCCAAAGGATGGGGGTTTTACATCTCAAGATTATCTCCCAGGTATTAAGTCTACAGATTACAAATCATTTTCATAGAAGATATTTTGTACAAATTTTACATGTGTTCAGCAGCTGGACACCAATCAATCCCGGTTTCTGCTGGAAGAGGAGGGCAGAGCAGTGGAATGGGAAAGTATAATGGTATAATTTTTAGTTCTTTGATGCCTGATACCTGCTCCTTTCGACGCCTTGTGGTAAAATAGGCTGGTGTACTTTTTTCATGTGGGCTTTGTTGCTGCTAAACTAGATTGTGGCTTGTTTACTTTCAAGTCTGTAAGACCCCAGATGCTATATCTTTTGATAGCTGGGCACCATCAGCTTTCTTCACCACATTTTCTTATGCACACATTTGTCCTCAGTGATTGTATCAGAAAGGTGTAATGGTTTTTAGTTCTTTGGTGCCTGATAGCTGATCCCAGAATATCTTAATGTAAATTGCAAAACTAGTTTTGACATTGAAATTATTTTGTACTATGTGATTAATATGAAAAGTTTTGCTAATCTTCCATTACTTCTAAGTTTTCCATATATTTGCTTCTGGAAGCACATTTGATTTCAACTCACTGTATAACTTCAATGGGTGTATTTAATAAAAGCAACTTGCTTATGATCGGTTTAGATTTCTAACATTAAAATCAGATGTCCTTGGCTGAGCCCGGGTGGCGTAGTGTTTGTGTGTGGGATTGTGGCCCACAGGATTGGCAGTTCAAATCCAGCAGCAGCTCTCCAGAAGCAATGCTGGGCTTCCTACTCCCACGAGGGCAGTGATGCCCCCCAAAAATAAAATAAAATAAAAATAAAAACAGATGCCCTAGAGATGTGATTAATTCATTTATTTGGAAATCCAAGTTCTTCCCCCTCACTCAGCCTTTTCAACGTTGTCAAAACAGCATAATGAGGGAAAACCAAAGTGATTAAATTTTCTAGGCTGATGTAGCTTTAATGTAATAAATTTACCTGAAAAATGCTGAAAGCAAAATTATGTCCAACAAATTTCATAGACAGTTATTCATCAAAACAAAAATGATATTTTTGTATTTATTAGTGATTTGATTTTATGGTTTATTTGGTATCTACATGTCGCCTTGATTACTTTTGTGCTTCTAATTGTTTTTGACTTCCAATTATAACACAATGAACTCTTTCTAAAAGAAGAATTTGTATAATTGTATATGTTTTGAAACAAATGGATACATAATTGTTATTTCTAATATATGTCAGGCAAGAAATCTATGATTAGAGCAAATGGGATCAAATATTGGCTTAAAGTTGAATTTATTAAGTAGACTACATATTTTGCTGTCTTAAATATTTTCCTTCCATTTCTTGATTTTCCTAATTTAATAATCACATAGCAATTTACATTTAAGACATAGTCTATTTTCTTATTGTAATGAACATTACATAGAAACAGTTTAGTAGTTTGGCAGAAAACATTAGTGAGAATATGTGTGTTCTTATATTGATATTTCTAATTCTTAAATTGGTAGTCTTAGGCTTTTCTTCTCTCATATTTCTAATGTAGGCCAGAAATCACTAATTATGTGTCCACAGCTATTTTTATTAGATGTCATTGAGTCAATTTTTGACTCATATTGGTCCCTGATAACAGACCCTCTAGTAGACCTTCCCCACAGGCATGTATAAACCACAATCATTATAAGAAGAATTCTCCAGTTCTTTCTTTCATTTGGATACTGAGTGCTTATTATTGTGTCACCAACACCTCTTTCTTTTGGGGAGGGTGTTGCATGTCAGAATATGAACAAATTACAGTAATATTTGAAATGAATTCTAATATGGAAAAAATGACTGTGCTTGATATAGAAATAGAAAATTTGGCATCTGTGTGGAAAAGCAGAAAAAAATCTGGAATTACCAACGCACACTAATTTCTCACAAGATAAAGTGGTTCTATCACAGAAATTTAAAAATACACTAGTGTGGCAGTCACCAACCTGTGTCAATTTCAGCACTGAGAGTATAGAGGTGGAGTCTAGTCTGTCAATCTGGAAATAGTCAATGAGACCTCTGTGTGGTCATGGCCTTCTCCTGAGAATTCTGGAGGTCTTGAGGTATTTCTCAATTGGAGGTGAGAAACCATCAATTCAGTTCCTGGGAGACGAACTACTGACAAGATGAGATGACAGCACAATGATAGATCCTGATTCCTGGAGATTGGAGGAGCTGGAGGAGAAGCCATATAGGCTTACCCTGATGGAACCAAACTTCTAGGGCCAGAGAATCCACGTGGATATGCCTGCCAGTGCTTGGGAGGCTATGGATAACCCCCTACCAGCTCTCAGATGCTTCGACTGCCAGTGGATACTGGTGATCAACTCTGAACCCTGGAAATGAGGAGCCATGGAGAGAACCCTGCCAGAACCGGCATGCTTCTGCTACTGCATACACAAGACTGCATCCACTGGCCTGTGATTTTCCTGGTGTCACTGCACATGCTTTGTGAGTGAGATGGAGACTTTATAGATTTGTATCAGAAATACAGGCTAATATTGGACTTAAGACTTTTGATTGGACTGGGTTGCAATGTTTTCTCAATGTTCTATTCCTCTTATATAAACCTTTATCTTATTTCCATATGTGTGTTTATGAATTTGTTTCTCTAATTGACCCGAACTAACACAACTAGTAAGTTTTGAAGCAAAATTCAGCCCTTAGAAATCTGTAAAAGAATTACAGCAAAACCATCAATGAAAATACAATAGTATTGTTTCCCTAAGTAACAAATGGTCTCTGTAATGCAGAATTAGCTCTTGAAAGAGAGAGACATCAAGATGATTTACATGTTTCATAGATTAAGGTTTTAATCTTTGGGATAAAGAAAGACAAATGAGAGAATAGATTTTAGTGCACTTTGTACAGAGATGTGTGCCAATCACATAGAAGAGTGTCTTTGATATAAGAGGCACTCATTAAGTATGCACCTATTTTTGTGAGAAATATACACACCAAGCAGTTATGTAGAGCAATCTAAAAGAGTACCCTAACTCCTAACATCAACTGTGAGTTTGGGAAATTTCCAAAACTACACTGAGTTTCTATAATTCTCCACTAAGTACTCACTGTAAGCTATTGAGCTATATTTTATTACAGGGGAAATACAGGTCAAAATCAGCTAAGGGAAGGAATGCATAAAGTAGAGTTCAAAATAAATTCAAATGCAGTTTCTAGTCACCTCTTACTGTAGAGCAATTGACAATGTTATCTCCTGCCAGCCCTGAAGCATTGTCAAATAAGGAAACTTGTCCAAGCGTTATTGAGGCCCAATCTCATGCGGCTTATATGGCTGATCTCTTCAGTCCTTAGTTTCCAGTTCCTACATATGTCAGAACTCATATGGCATGTTACAGCCCCCCTCCATAAATCACATTGCTAGGTTAACCAGTGGTCGATGCCCCCAGACAAACACAGATATACCTGTCAAAATTAACATTCTAGGAGCCTAGAGATCACCTTTCATTAGGCAAGGACAGCATTCAGACCTCTATTTCAGTAAGGTTAATTCTTCACTACATATTTCAACTGTAAATAATGCATTGCAATAGTAAATTAATGCAAGGGAATTAAAATAAGAGTCAGTATTCTGCATTATAAATCCATACCCAGAAAGCTAGGGCATCTGTCAGAAAAGGGTAGTATTGAAAGAAAAGCTTGACAAGTTAATATCTATATTTCTGTTTAATTATTATGAGTATTGTAACAAGAGCATGAGGGCAGCACCTGACCTTCTCTGGCTACAAAAGGGGGACAGAGGATCAAATTCATTAGCCCAAGACTGGTTCCTATAAGGCAGAAGGTCAGACATGTCTCCACCCTCTAATCTTATTTGCGAAATCCCTAACCAATGCTTCCCTGCTGCATTTGAAATGTCATTGAAATAGCCATAAAGAATTCATAGACAATAGTCACCATTATTGTGTCTATTAGGGAAGGAACACATTACAGTTTCAAATGCTCAGAATATAGCAGTTCTCTTGTAAAGAGCACCACTTGTCAGCCATGCTCACAGGCATGCTTCTCTCTAGCTTAAGCCGTCTCAGACACATATCACCAGCTGATAAATGCCCTTAAAACATGCCACTCTACTCGATGCCTCAGCATGAAGGCATAAAGCTCGAACTCTGAGGTTCAACAAAGCTGTCCCTTTAAATGGGCAAAATGAGGAAGGCTTGACATGATGGATACACAGATGCGGTCAATCATATGCACAATGGCAAGGAAAGAGCAAAACCAGGCTAGAGCTGTTATGAGTGAGCACTGTCTGGAGGACACCTAACAAAGCTGTAACAAGCTTCCTGCCAAAAGGCACTCAGCTTTCTTCTACCTCTGTGGGCCAGGAAACCTGCAACTCCACCTCCTGCTCTTGACTCTGCGGCCTCTGCTCCTGCCCCTCCTCTGATGCCCCTTCTGAAGAGGTTCGGATTGCAGGTATCTTGGACTTCAAAGAAGTCCACTCCTGGCTCTCCTTTCTTGATTGCAGTGATAGCCCTCTTACTGTTTTTAAGATAATTCTTTTGAAAAAAAAATTTAAGTCATTGTATTGAGGGCTCATACTGCTCTTCACAGTCTATCAAGCATCTATTGTGTGAAGCACATTTGTACATTTGATGCCATCATCATTCTCAAAACATGTTTTCTATGTGAGCTCTTGGTATCATCTCTTCATCTTCCCCTCCCTCCCTCTCTCACCCTTGATAACTTATATATTACTATTTTGTCATCTCTCCCACTGACTGATGTCTCCCTTAACCCACATTTCTAGTATCCATCCCCCAGGGAGGGGATTATATGTAGATCGTTGTGATTGGTTCCTCCTTGCTCCTCCCACCTTTCCCTTCCCCTCCCCCTATCACTCCTCTCACAATTGGTCCTGAACGGTTTATCTGCCCTGGACTCCCTGAGTGTCCAGCTCTTATGTGTACCCATGTACATGCTCTGACATAGTCGGATTTTTTAAGGTAGAATTGGGATCATGATAGTGGAGGGGAGGGAGTTTTAAAGAACTAAAGCTGTTTGTTTCACCGGTGCTGCATTGCACGCTTGACTGGCTTGTCTCTTCCTTGTGACCTTTCTGTAAAGGGATGCCCAGTTGTCTACAACTGAATTTTGGGTCTCCACTCTGCACTCTCCCTCATTCACATGGATATGATCTTCTGATTTGGGTCTTTGATTCCTGGTACGTGATGCCATCTGACATTTCATGATCACACAGGCTGATGTGCTTCTTCCATGTGGGCTTTGTTGCTTCTCAGCTAGATGGCCGCTTGTTTGTCTTCAAGCCTTTAAGACCCCAGGTGTTATATCTTTTGATAAGTCGGCACCATCTGCCTTCTTCAGGATTACAGATATGACTAGTGACTTCATGAGTATGACGTGAATCTTATCTGCATGGTCTCAGTCAGCCTGATGGATATATGCAGAGAATGAAATACTGGAGTCTAGAATAACATTTGTGAGGATGGTGAAGGATGAGGGGGTGGATTATTCTGTTGTCCAGAGAGTTCATGTCACACATAGCAAGATCACCACCACCCAATCATTTGCTGTAACTATAAAATCCATATGAAATAATTCACTTACTGTAGTATGGATTTCTTTTTGCTTAATGCACCAGAAATATAGTTCCTTCCCTCTCTCATATGCTACTAGTTCCTGTTCAGTTAAGATAGATTATCTTAACTTGCTCACTCTCATTTCAAAATTTATTTTCCCAATAATATGTTATTGTGCTTTTGGTGATGGCTTACATAGCAGTCTATGTTCCCGAATTCAATACTTTCTGTTTTTTTTCCTTCTCCTCCTCCCCTCATTCAATAATTTCTATGCAAACTTTTCAGTAACAATGGTTACCATTTTATTGATATTCCAATGTTCTCTTGTTACATTTTTAGTAGTCTAGTTTCCCTGCCTCTTAGCAGTCACGTCTTTGTTTAGAAATGATTTTTAGCATTTGTTCATTTGTTTTGACAGTGTTGCTTGAAACAAATGCTAACTAATAAGTCAATTAAGGAAACATTTTAATTTTCTTTAAATTTTCATATAAAACTGTCAACAATTGACATTATCTAGTAAAACTTTCACATAAGGTGAATGGAAATAATACATATTTAATCCAATTTACTACCATTTTTCATTATAATGCCAGAATACAATAGTTTTTCGACTTAGTGGATTAGTTCCAATATGCATTTGCTATCAAAGCCAAATTTCCTATAACTGAAATTAATAAATTAAACAAATATTCCATTCATGATGCATAGCATATGCATCTTTTAATATTTAAAAAAATCATCATAGACATATGCTAACCACACATATGATAGTGATACTATTTGTACATAAAAAGAACACACAGTAAACAAATGTTAACATTCAGCGCAGCAAAACAGCAAATGCTAGAAGAAGCTTGTACCTTACAGACAACTACTCATGTACATATGCCAGTTTTTTAAATCCATTCTTCAATTGATGGAATTCTAGGTTTTTTACAATTCTTTGTGATTGTGAACTGTGCTGTGATACACATTGTAGCACAAATAGCTAGTAGTGAACTGTTTCTTACTTCTTCTCGGTAATTTGCTCGGTAGGGGGATTGCAGATCATATGGGATTTCGATTTCAATTTGCTTTAGTTATTGCCAGGTCAATTTGCATAATAGCTGCATATAACTATAGTACCACCAGCAGTGGATGGGAATGCATATCTCACCACACCCTCACTTCAATATTTGTTGATTTCTGATTTTTTTTGAATTGGGTAGGTAGTATCTCATGGTTGTTTTGATTTGCATTTCCACTATGGGTAAAGCTTAGAAACATTTGCTCATATGTTTATTAGCCATTCAGATTTATGCCCTTGTGAAACTTCTGTTCGGGTCCCTTGCCCAACTCCTCAATGGGCCATTTGTTCATTTGGTAGATTGTTTTTCTTATTGTAGGCACAGAGTATTATAGATTTTAGTAATAAGACTTTGTTCAGGGTGTCATTGCAAAAATGCTTTCCCTGTCTGTGGGCTCTCCTATTAATCTCTTGGTAAAGCCTTTCTATCTTCAGTATATCCCAGGTTTCAACTTGTGCTTTCTCTTTGTTTGTGTCCTCCCCTATTTCTCAAAGTCTATGTATTCTCTGTGCTAAAATTCTTAAATTTGTCCTAATTCCCTCATCAATGGCCCTAATAGTTTAGAGTTTTTCTTCAAGGTCTGTGATCCACCTTGATTTTATTCTTGGGCCTGGAGTGTGGTAAGGGTCTCATTTCATTTTTCTTTCAGAAGATGCCAATGTTTTTTTCTAGCACCACTTATTGAAGAAGCTGCTCACATCCCATTTGATATTTGGGGGCCCTATCAAAGATCAGTTGTTTGTATACTGATGGTGTTATTGATAGATTTCTGTTCCTTTCCATTGGTCTGAGTATTCATAGCTATATCAGTACCATGCTATCTTGAGCATTATTGCTGCATAATAGCTGTTAAAGTCAGGTAAAGCAAGCCCTCTGGCTTTGTCCTTCTTCAGAAGTTTTCTGCTAATTCTGGACTTCTTCCTTCCCCATATGAAGTTGGTAGACAGTTTTTTCAATTCCTTCAAGAAAGATGCTGATATTTCTATCAGGATAAGTTTAAATTTGTATAATGCTTTGGTTAGGATTGACATCTTTACTATATTGAGTCTTTTGATCCACAGCATGGATTATTCTTCCATTTGTGTAGTTCAATGTGGTTTCTTGTATTAATGTTTTGCAGTTTTCCTTCTAATTTTTTTGGTTAGGTACATCCCTGGATATTTCAACTTGTGCTTGACAATTGTGAAGCACATACCTTTTTTATCATCTCATCTGTGAGGTATCTGGTGTATATAGAAATTCAATAGACTTCTGTTTATTGATCTAGTATCATGCTACTTGGTTGTATTCCTCTATCACTTCCAGCCCTCATCTTGTGGAGTTTTGGGGTATTGTCATATATAAAATAGTATAATTTACAAATTCTCATGACTACCATGCTGGCTGTTGCTTTATAGTATAGCATGTATTATATTGAGGAATATTCCTCCCAGTCCTATCTTCTTGAGTGTCTTAAATAGGAATGAGAGTTGGATACTGTTAAATGTTTTATCTGTATCTATCAACATTCTCATTTGTTTCTTTCTTTTCCACAATGATGTGAATAATGCTGATAGACTTTTAGAAGTTGAACCATCCCTACATCCCTGGAATGAATCCCAATTGTTCATGATGAATTATTTTATATACTTTTGTATTCCATTGGACAGTATTTTGTTAAGAATTTTTGCATCGATATTCATTAAAGATATGTCTGTAGTGATCAATCCTTTTGGGATACTTGTCCTTTTTATGTATCAGTGTTATACCAGCTTCATAGAAAGCACTTAGGAGTTTGATATTTTTTTTCCCTCTGGAAGAGTTTGTGTCACTTCTTCTGTGAATACTTGGTGGAATTCTTCTGTGAAGCCATCTGGCTAAGAGGATTTTTTAGTTGACATTCTGCACTGGGTCTGTTTTGGTTCTTCACATCCATTAGGAACAGTCTAGGGAGAGATTGGTTGTCCAAGTATTTGTCCATTTCTTTGAAATGTTGAATTTGTTGGAGTACAGGCCCTCATAGTACTGTGTAATTGGCCTTTTAATTTCTTTAGGATCTGTGGCAATTTCCCCTGTTCCATCCCTTATCCGGGTTATTGATATATGTTCTTTCCTTTCTTTTTTTAGGTTTGCTAACAACCCATCAATTCTGTTCATCCTCTTAAAGAACCGTTTTTTCTGTGTTGATTTTTGCATTGCTTTCTTGTTTTCCTACTACTTTTTTCCTGATAGGTATAATTTCTTTTATTTTGCCATTAGTAGGATTATCCTGCTGACTCTGCTCTAATTGCTGAAAGGTTTATGCCAGTGCATCAATCATAAGTCTCTCTTCTTTTTTCATATGTGTGTTTATCACTATCAGACCTGTTCTGATAACTGCATTTGCTGCATTCCCACAGTTTTGATATGTCTTATTATCATTGTCATTGGTTTCTAAAAATTCCTAATTTCAACTCTGATTTGGATCAGTTCCAAATCATTTTCATCATTCATTTGTTCACCCTGTCTCCTTTATCAACATTTTTTTTGTTTGCCAGCCTTATGAAGTGGTTGTCTAAGAGGGAAGTGTGATTGATTTGATATTTGACTTCTGTCCCAACATGTGGCTATATTCTTTTATATGTCTTATGGATTTAAAGATTGTGAATTTTATGAGATTTGGATAGAGAAATCTAAAAATGTCTATCAGGTCCAGTTATCTAATTGTATGGTTCTGTAGCCTCCTTGGAAGCTTCTTTCCTCGTGATCTACCTCTCTGAGAGTGTTGTGTTAAAGTCAGCTCCTCTGACTGTTGAGTTTGTGATTTCTTTTACTGTCTATTGGTGCATTTGACAAATATAATGAGGCATGGGACACATATATACTTATTACATCGTTAATTCTTGGTCTGCTGATCCCTCGAGCATTCATTCTCAGCCTAATTTTGTCTGGGAGCTTGAGATGTATCTACTGTACACAACAGAACAATCGGTTATATTTTCAAAGCCAATCTGATCATCTCTGTCTTTCAGTGGATGAGTTCAAATCAACGATATTCAGAGTTATTGCATCAAGCTGTGGACTCTGTGATAATGTCTTGTCCCTCTCATGCTGGGTGTTTTCCTACCTACCTTCCTATTAGGGGAGGAGGAATGGGTGCATTCTTCCCTTCTTTACATCAATAAGCCAATAATATCTTGGGGGCTGTTTTCCATGTGCTAACTACTGGTGGAGTTTATTTTTGTGGTGGTCGGTTTGTGTTCAATGAATGTTGTTCTGATTACCATGTGTGGCAAAAAATATTTTAAATTTTTTTTCTATAAACCTATTTGAATTTTTTTTCTGGTCTGTAAAGACTTTTCTCCATATATCATGACAAACAGGTTGGCAGGTTAGATGATTCTTGGGTTGGTCTTGCTATCTTTGAGCTTTCAGAATATGTTATTGTACTCTTTCCTCTTCTTCATGCTATCTGCTAATAGCTCTGAGAATGTTATTATCTAAATACCTTTATAGGCAACTACTCTTTTGTCTTGTATCTCTTATGATTTTCCCATTTTCCTGAAAGAGATATAGTTTAAATATTATATGACTTGATGAATTCTTCATGGGACTCAATCTAGCTGGGACTTCTCAACTTCTTGAGTGTTTTTCTGATGGTCAGTCATTAAGATGGGAAGGTTTTCTTTTAATTATCCCCTCTCCACTTGTAAAAGTCTGACTGGTTATTCCCATGTCACTGGTATGATTCTCTGATTCTCCTACTCCATTGGTGTGGCAGTTTTGTAAGTATGTTAATTTTATGATTGAAATATAGGGATGGAGTATAGCCTGTTATTCTGGAGATAGTCATTGAGTAGCCGAAGAGACCTCTGTGTGGGCATGGCTTTCTCCTGATACGTCTGGGAAATCTCGTGATATTTCCCTCGTGAAGATGAGAAGCTATCTTCCCTAATAGTTGGGAGTTAGTCTCAGAGTCGATGAATCACGGACAAGACAAGATGGCAGTGTCCAAGAAGCTAGAGGAGTCGGCGGAGAGACCATACAGCTTTGCCCTGATGAAGCCAGACCTCTGAAGCTGGGGCGGTCACATGGAGACCTCTAGCAGCAATGAGTTTCTTCTGCTGTTGATGGACTCTGAGCCCTGGAAGTGAGGAGCCATGGGGAGACCCTTGCCAGCGCTGGAATTCTACACCCACTGACCTGTGACCTCGTGAGTCGAAAGGAGACTTTATAGATTGATTCTGGGCATATGGGTTAATATCGGACTTATGACTTTGAACTGGACTGGGTTGGGATGGGATGCTTTCTCAGTGTTCCATTCCTTTTGCATATAAACCCTTTCCTACATCCCAAAGTCTGTCCCTGAATTTGTTCCTCTAGCCTACCCGGACTAACACAATTGGTGAAGTCCATTAATTTATTATTTGCTTTTGTTACCTCATCCCCTAACTCTTGTATTTACCTCTGGTATGTGGAATTCATCTCCTCTATTGTTTAATCCTATAATAGCTTCACTCATGCGCTGTATGAATCCAAGCAGCCTTCTGAAGACTTCTTTCTGTGGTAGATAAACTTCTACTTTTTTTAATGCTAATCACTTAGTTCAGTGATGAGCCTAGCTACATGATGCTTCCACTATTTATAAATTGAAATTGTTTGATTTGCTTGTTGTCTGCATGTCACTTTGGAGGAGCTCAGCGCCATTTTCTGGAGGATCAAGTAAACTTGGTTTCTTTCTCTGGGAGACTGGTAATGAATGCTTCACCTGGCTGCCTGTAGCCAACTGCACTGGAGGTAGGGCTGCAGCTTTAGCCCACTGAAGTTACATTCTAGCCCTAACCTCACGGAATTTCAGTGACCTTCTAAATCAGCAGTTCTCACTCTGTTGGTCAGGACCCCTGCTCCTCAATTTGTCAGCAGGTAGGCGTGCCCACATGCAGATGAACCCACATATGAAAACCCAGCGTGAGGAAATCATCGTGCCAACCACATCACATACACCTGCACAAGTACTGACAGGGTTGGCAACATAATATACATATGTGGACCAGTTACACATGTGTAGAGAGCCGCTACTGTGTTGAAAGCAGCTCCTTTATTGAAAGCAGCAGCATCATAGGTAAAAGGAGACTTCATGAATTATAATTACTGGGTAAATGTAAAATCATGCACTGTAAAATCAACTACTGCAAATACACACATACACACATGTGTGCACACACACAGCATGGGAATTTAGTCTGAATGCTGATAGGTCTTTATATTCAGGTGTGTTTGATGTGAGTCATGCTCCCTGTG
Organism: Nesogale talazaci; assembly: GCA_004026705.1. Classification (NCBI taxonomy): domain Eukaryota; kingdom Metazoa; phylum Chordata; class Mammalia; order Afrosoricida; family Tenrecidae; genus Nesogale; species Nesogale talazaci. Next base: position 117,966 of record PVJH01001218.1, read on the forward strand.
ATATTAACAGGTATGTAAAACAAAACAACAGAGAATGGCAACTCACAGGAAACTTTAATGAAACGTACTAACAACTATGGCATGTATCACCTTTTATATTCTTAAAACTATTGTTATATATTATTTTCATTAGCAAAACATCCCATGACAATGGCTCGTGTACAGAAGAATGTTAAGAAAAAGAAAATATAGCAAGGAATTTTACAGTATTCTTTTATCTCAATAATCACAACAGTAATTGAGAAACAGCACTGTTATTTATTGTGAATTTTTATCAGCCAAGTTTATGAACCTGATCAAACTAAAAGGCCATTTTGACAACAAGTATCTGAGCTTTGCCAGCAAATATAACAAACATTTTAGAAGCAAAGTTGATGGACTCAAGAAAGTCACACTTGATGATGTTCGTGGCAAGTACCACAAACAAAATGTAGCAGCCATTGAAGCTTCACATTTGGTGTCATTCAGAAACAACAGAGTGATTAAAAACCTCACACCATTGCTGAGGATTTAATGTTGCCAGTGGTCAAAAGACATTGTTGGAGGTATAATCAGAGACAAACTTGTTATGAAATTGAATGCAATTTCCTTATCTAATGACACTGTCCACAGAAGTATAGATGGCATGTCTGCTGATATTCTTGATCAGGTAATCCAGGAAATTAAATATGTTCCACTTCCACTATTTAGCGTGCAGCTTCATAAAGCTACGCACATTTGCAAACTATTCACAGATATTTATGTACGTGAGGTATATTAATGATGGCAACTTTAAAGATAAATATCTTTTTTTGCAAACATCTTGAAATGACAGCTAATGCAAATGATGTATCTAAAACAGTTGGTTCATTTCTGAAAGAGCATAACTTCTCTTGCGCAAAGGTATGTGATATTTGCACAGATGGTGCTCCAGCTATGCTGGGATGTCAATCTAAATTTCAGTTTGGTCCTGAATGAGTCATCAAAATGATTGGAGCTCACTGTATGATTCATCGGTAAATATTAGCAGTGAAAACACTGCCACAAAGTTAAGAAAGTAATGAAAAGCATCATAAGTTCTGTCAATTTTGTAAAGGCAAACACTTTAAACAATCAATCACCTATTTTGCAATTGTGCAATGAGTTTGGATGCACCGAATGGTGCTGTGTTTTTTCATACTGAAGTTAGATGTCTGTGAAGAGAAAACGTTTTAAAATGTGTTTGTGAGCTTCTTGATGAGTTCAAAATGTGTTTCAATCAGAAAACAAAACTGCAGGTCAAAGCACTTTTCAGTGATAAATGGGAACTACAGAAAATAGCTTACTTGGTTGACATCTTTGCCATCTTGAATGCATTAAATTTATCATCGCAAGGACCAAATGCAATATGTCCCGATTTGTCTGAAAATATCTGATCATTTCAAATGAAACTTAAGCTTTGACAAAAAATAATGGATGAGCATAAATTTTGCATGTTGCCTACATTGTCTGCTTTCTTTGAGGAACATGACATGGAACCAGGCAAAAGGATTATGATGATAATTTCTGTTAAAGGACACTTGCCCATGCTTTCAGGCGAAATGTCATCATACCTTCCAAATCTAACCAGCCACCCCATTTGCACTTGCCTGAAGCCCACAGTCAAAGTTTAAGATGTTCCCAAGACAGAACAACTGGGGTTCATTGAACTTATTAATAGCATTGTAGCAAGAACTGATTTTTCTACAATACCAGTTACAAAATTCTGGATCAAGTGTTTGCAGTCATATCCTGTTCTGGCTGAGACTGTGTTGCACCTTCTTCTTCCATTTCCAACAACATATCTTCATGAATCAGGGTCTTCCAGCTTGTTGTCTATCAAGTCTAAATGCGGAAGTAGACCTGTTATGGAAGATAATCTTTGGTGTGCTCTTGCAAAGACTGTCCAGGGAATTTCTGATCTGTTGAGAACAAAGCAATCTCAACCTTCACACTGACGTTGGATTTTTACATGTTTTGCCACAAAACGTAACAATGTAGTTTGCTATTGTTATATTAAGGCTCAGTTACCCATGCTTCAAGGGAAATTTTCATTCATTTGAAATTAGAAATAACTATTTCACAGCATATAACTACATATTGTTTTTTATTAATTAACATGCTTTAATTATGATCAATTTGTAACAATGAAAATACAGCCTGCAAACCAGATATTTACCTTGTGATTCATAGCAGTAGCAAAATTAGAATTATAAGTAACAATAAAAATAATTCTATGTTTGGGGATGCCACAACATGAGGAACTATATTAAGGTGTTGCAGCGTTTGCAAAGTTGAAAACCACTGCTCTAGATCTTTAATGTTTCCTATCCACATTATCATGGCCCTAGTTTGACTTCACAAACCCAACCATATAGATGTATATTTGGACAGACAAGAGCTTCTGACACATGGAATCTAGATAAACCCCTCATAGACAGTAATGGGAGTAACAATTCCATGAGGGTACAGGAAAGGAAGGAGAATGTTAAGGGGGAATTGTGCAAGTTTGTTTGATGTAATTGATTTGTGGGTTGTTAAAATATCTGTAAGAACCTCCCAAAATGATCAATAAGATAATCATGTTAAAATTAAAAAATAGGGACTGAGCCCCGGTGACTTAGTGGTTGAGTGTGGGACTACAGCCTATGGGCTTGGCCATTCAAATACAGCTGCAGATCTCCAGGGGCAAGGCTGGGTATCTCCCACAACCACCAGAGGCCAGTGATGCCCCCCCCCAAATGTAAAAAAATAAATTGAGGGTGATGAATCCTTCTGGTTTCTTTTGATCAATTGAATATATCTGAGAGGAATTGTTGAGAAGTGAAAAATTAGCAAATATAATAGTGGGGCAGAAGGAAAGGAAAAAGAGGACTATGAAAGAACAAGAAAGAAATATATGTGTATATACAAATATATAAAGCAGGTGTATTTGTCTATGTGCATATACATCTGTATATCTATATTGTATGTATCTACATATCTATATAGCTATACAACAAGAAAGCATGTGGACTTTGGGTCTCCACATAAATCTTACCTAAGTACAGCCTGTTCTAATGATTTAACAATATATGATACTCATCTTCCTGACATGAGCACTGAAGACAAAATAGGTGCAAGAAGCTTTTGTTGTGAAGAAAGATGATGGTGCCCAACTATTAAAGGGTATAGAGTCTGGATCTTAAAGATTTGAGGTTAAACAAACAGACATCTAGTCAAGAACCAACAAAGCCAACATAGAAGAAGCACACCATGTGATCATGAGTTGTCAACAGGAATAGGTATCAGAAGTTCAAAAACAAGCAAGAAAATTGGCATGAATGAGCAGAGACAAAGTGGAGACTACAAACCCACCTGTAAGATAATTAGACCATTTCTCACAGAAAGGTCACATGGAAGGGATAATATATCCAGGATGCAGTATGGCACTGATGAAGCACATATCTATCCCCTAATTCTTTAATATTTTCTCTCCCACACTATTGTGGTCTTAGTTTTACCTCATTAATCTTATTAAAGGTGTGCATGTTCATTTGAATAATTAGGATTGTTCAATGCATGAAGTACAAGATAGATAAAGCTTTCATAAATAGTAATGGGAGTAATAATTCCCTGAGTGTATGGGAAAAGTGGTGGGTAAGGGAGAGGAGAGGCAGTCAATAGCAATGATGACAATATAGCCCTACTTGAGGGAAACAAAAATAAAATTGTAGGTAAATGTATATATTGGATGTTGTAAGTTACCTGGAAAATATGTATATCGATATCATAAGGGTTCCTGAGGTAAGATGAGGGAGGGAGGGGATGCTGATATCAAAGATTTCAAGAAGAAAGAAAATTTGTTGAAATTGATGGTGGCAGCAATTATAAAATAATGTTTGATAATATTGGATTATGAATTGTTGCAATATTTGTAAGATTTCCCAATACATGATATTAAAAAAGAAGTAATAGTTGGAACAAATTAAGCCAGATAAATAAGGCTATTAAGTTTTAATAATATTACATTCCATTTCTACCCCAGTATCTGAGTGAAAATTGAAAACACTTCACAATAGAAAAAAAAAAGACTGTGATAAAGAATCGATATAAGACCAGAAAATTATTTAAATCAAATTCTATAGATAGAGTGGTACATCCAAAAAATGGACTGACATATTACCTTGAAAATAGAGCAATTCACATTTGAAGGCTTTAATTTTTTTAAATTTGCATAGTGAGTTAGATGGCAATCTGTATCCTAGACCATTCTTTTTGCATTCAACAATAGAGGCTTTTGATTTTATCTCCATTTTGTAGTATGTCTACCCCTTTACCACGCTAACACATAACTTTCTTCTAGCGTATTGCTTCCCATTCCTTTCTACCTCCTCCCTCCCCCAGAAACAATCCTTTTCTTTCCTTTGAAATGAAAATATTTTCCTAATTTTCAATAACAGTGGTATAATATAATATTTATCCTTTGGGTCTGACAAATTTCACTGAGCATACTGTTCTGATATCCATCCGTGTCATATGGTGTTCAGTGGTTTCATTATTTTAACGGTGCTTAATATTCTGTTGTGTGTATGTACCAAAGTTTATTTATCTGTTCTTGAACTGACGGGCATTTAGGTTGGTTCCATCTTCTCCCTATTGTGAATAGCATTGTGAATAACATGGGTGTTCAAAGACATTTGTGCTATGATTTTTATTCTGTGTGTTATACAGCTGGTAGCATAATTACTGTTCCATAAAATATTTTCATTTTTTATTTGTTTGAGAAAGTACCATATGGCTTCTCACAGTGGCTGTATTCTTTTCTACATTCACACTAGCAGTGGACAAGGGTTCTATTTTCTCTGCTACCTTCCCTAACCCCAGCCCACACTTGTTTCACCTATTTTTATGAAATTCACTATTAATTGTCAGTTGAAGTGCTATCTTGATGTTTTGATTTGCATCTCTCAGATGGGTAGTGATTTTGAACATCTCTTTATGTGTGCTGGGTCTGGATAACTTCTGTCTGCTCGTATTTTCCGACCACTTGTAAATTGCATTATTCATTTTTCATGTTGATGTGTAGAAGATTTTTTATACAAGTCACTTGTCAGATATGTCATTGTCAAATATTTTCCAATCTATGGGTTCACTATTTCACTCTGTGGTAAAATCGTATAATGCACATGTTTTCTTAATTATAAGAGCTCCCAGTCTTCTATTGTGTTTTCTGTGTTTTAATTATGCTTGATAGTGTATTTCTATCATGGGTTCCTAAGTTTGTCATCCATGCTTTCTATAATTCTCAAATTTACAGTTAAGCCTTTGATCCTTGTGGAGTTCATTTCTGTTTTTCTTGGGAATTATGAGTCTTGATTTATTTTTCTGAAAATAGAGATTCATTTTGCAAGGACCATTTGTTGAAGAGATACCTCTTCCCCATTTAATGAGTTTCAAACTTTGGTTGAAAATTAATTGCAAGTGGATGGGTTTATTTCTGGATCCTACTCATTCTGTTCCATTTGTTTACATGTCTATTTTTATAACAGGAACAGAAAGCTTGACTCCCTGGAGTGTGTCTTATATTTTGTGGTTTCAAAATCTGAGAGCCCGCCTAAATCTTCTTTAGTATTTTCTTCATTATCCTGGATCTCTTTTATTTCCAGATAATATTCATGATTAGTTATTCAATCCCTTTAAAGAATGATGCTACCATCTGAATGGGAATTTCAATATATTTAGAGATGTCTTTGGCTAATATTGACATTTCTATAATATTGTCTTCCCATTCTTGGATATGATATATTTTCCAGGTATGTAGGTTTCATGTTTTCTTGTAATACTGTTTTGTAGTTTTCTTTTTACAATTTTCTTATTTCTCTGACTAGGTTTTACTTCTAAGTAATGCAAATCACTCTATTTCCTTGATTTCTTTTTCAAAGCTCTCTTCATTAATATATGGATCTTATTGATTTTGTATGTTTATCTTGTACCTTGCCATGTTTTCACATTTTTCAATTATTTCCCAAAATTTTCCTGTTGAGATTGGAGTTTTTAATGTATAAAATCATAATCCTGTAGAGAGAAATTTCTTTCTTCTTTGCCACTGTGAATGACATTGATTTCTAGTAGATTTGGGTAAGATGTTCAACACAAAATTGCATAAGATGGGTGGTAAAGGACATTCCTGTATGGTTCCTATTGTCAAGGGAGATACTTTAAGTTTCTCTCTATTAAGTGAGATGCTGGTAGTTAGTTTTCTGAATGTGCCTTTTATTAAGTAATTAATTCCACTTCTCTTCTCATTTTGTTGAGTGTTATTGGGAACGGGTACTGGATTTTGGTAAATGCCTTTTCTACATCAATATAGCATATCAATCTAATGTGATCATGTAGTCTTAGAGTTTGAGCAATATTGGTGTCAGCTCTTCTCTAAATGGTTGGTAGAATTCCGTCGTGGTACCAGCGATCCCTGGACCTTTTTTATTGGGAGCTTTTAAGCAACCAGATCAATGTGCACTGGAATACAATTCTTAGCAATACTGTGTTATATTTTTGTCCATTAAGGTATTTTGTTATTTATTAAGCTTTTATTGTAAATAGGCGAGGATTTACATTTTAGATAATCATTTTTGGTGTGCTGAACAGCTTAAATTACACAAACCTCCCAGTAGTTGACCATCCTCAAAATTGTTCCTCTGCTCGAGCCATTTTTTCCAGCCACTGTGTCATTACATCTCAGGAACTCCTGGCTTTTCTCTGCCCTTCTACTTTGCCATTGAGATTATTCTTGTCCAGGAACTGGACTATCCGTAGAATATGTCCAATATATGTGAGATAAAGTCTTGCCATCCTTGCTTTCAAGAAGCAATTTGGCCACATTTATTCCAAGACAGATTCGTTTTGCTTTTGACAGTCTATGGAACTTGAAAAATTCTTCTCCAGTCCCACAATTCAAATTTTTCCATTCTTCTTAGTTCTTCCTGAGTCAATGTTCAAATTTCACATGAGTATTTGGCAATTGAAAAAACTGTGGCTTGTGGTGGAATATCTGAGTGGTCAAAATATCCTTTTCAAAATTCTGAAGAGGTCTTGTTTATTAAAATTATTCAATGCAATTTGCCTTCTATGTCTTGATGCTCATAGGCATTAATTGTGGATCTAACCATGACAAAATCTTTAGCAGCTTATTTTTTTTCTCCACTTATCACAATGCTAACAATTGGTCCATTTTTGATGATTTGGGTCTTCTTTAAATGAATCAAAATTCTTACAAAGGTTGCTATCGTTGATCTTCATCATCAAATGCTTCAATTCCTCCTTATTTGAAGCAAGCAAGGTTATTCCATTTGTATGTTAAAGGTTGTTAATAATCGTTTCTCAAATCATAGTGCTACATGTTTCCTTATATAATTCACTTCTCTGATAGTTATGATCCGTCTCCTGGTTGAATTAGTATGATGAGGAGATACATTCATGATGCACAACTTTCCTGATTTAAATCATGCAGTAATCCCTTTTTATATTCACACAACTGTTTTTGTTCCAAGCCCAAATTACTCGTGAGCAGAAGCAATGCTCTGAATTTCCTCTTCTTTTCAAGGTCATCCATAGTTTGCTATGCTCCAAATAGTAATATGTATTGGCATAGTCAGTAAAGCACAAAGAAACACCATCCTGGTATTCTCTGCAATACAATGTGAAATTACAAAATCATTTCTTAGATATCACATGCAAGTAAAGTTATTGTTGAAGACCATCCAATAGTGGTTGTCACAGTACATTGACATGGAGCCACCAAAGATTCAGGCCAAATTCAGAAGAGGACATGGAAAGAAGGGGTATTATTTTTGATGTCAGATTAATTTTGGCTCAAAGAAGAGAATACATAAAAAATGTTTACTTGTGTTTTGCTGGCTATGTCAAGACATTCAAGTTTGTGACTTATATAAAATATGGGTATGTTTGAGATGAACAAGAATTCAAGAAGAATCCATTGTTCACACGTGCAACTTGCACATGGAGCTAAAGACAGTCATTTGGACAGAACAAGGTAATGCCACATGGTTTAAATTCAGAAAGTTGTTTTTCAGGACTGTGTAAGCTCACCATACTTACTTCATGAAGATTCTGGAGAGTGGAATTTTAGGTTTGGAGGTTAGGCTTGTTATCAGGAGAGACAAGTCATTTTAAAAGGGTATCATGCTTGGTAATGTAGAGGGTCGGGTAAAAAGAAAACCCTTGACAAGGTGGATCGACACAGTGACTGCAAAAATGGAAAATTGGAAAAATTGTGGGGGTTGCACAAGACCGGGCCCAGTTTCATTCTGTTGTACAAAATGAACCAACAACATCAAACAGCAACAGTGATCTCTATGCCTGTGGTTATAATCCTGAATTGTCATGGATTGCCTTTATTTTAGCAAGAGGAGTTTAATTTAGAGTATGCCTGCAATGAATTACTTTTGAGATACCCGTGAGATTTAGCAAACAAGGAGAGCAAGTAGATGCTGAAACAGAGATGCTAAGTCATATCACAACTCCCTTGGAGCATGAGCTCAAGTAAGAAAATAAAAACAAAAATCAAATACATTTCCATTGAGCTGAGTGTGACCTATTGCTGCCCTACATGGGAATTTCAGAGACTGTGGCAGTCATGTGCTTACGTTAATTTCATGATTGAAATGTAGGGGTGGAGTCTAGCCTGTAAATCAGGAGATAGCCATTGAGTAGCCAATGAGGCCTCCGTGTGGGCATGGCTTTCTCCTGAGAATTCTGGGAAATTTTGCGATATATCCCTCAAGGAGATGAAAAGCTATCTTCCCCAGTGGTTGGGAGTTAGTCTGAGGATGATGAATCACTGACAAGACAAGATGGCAGCGTCCAAGAAGCTGGAGGAGCCGGCGGAAAGCCACACGGCCTTGCCCTGATGGAACCAGAACTCTGAAGTTGGAGAAGCCTTGAGGGGACCCCTGCCAGTGATGAGCTGTCTCTGCCACCACAGAATGCTGCTGATGGACCCTAAGCCCTGGAAGTGAGGAGCCATAGGGAGACCCCTGTTGGCGATGGGACTCTGCACCCACTGGTCGGTGACTTTGTGAGTTGGAAGGAGACTTTATAGACTGATATTGGGCATATGGGTTAATATCCGACTTATGACTTTAAACTGGACTGGGCCAGTTTAAATGTCCCATACCTCTTGTATATAAACCTTTTCCTTATATCCATATGCTTGTGTATGAAATTTGTTCCTCTAGTCTACCCAGACTAACACAGAGACTGTATATCTTACAGAGCTCAAAGCCTCGATTTCTCTTTCATAGCAATTGGTGTTTTTGAACTGCTAAGCTTTTGTTTAGCAGTCCAGCATTTACCCCAAACCGCCTCCACAGCGATTGAAACCATTGACTTATGGTATTCCTATGTGCTAGTAAGGGTAAAGTAGGGAAACTAATTCATAGACATGCATATGTGTATAAGAAATAGATTTGTATACACGAACAATTGAATATTGAGAAAACATCACAGCCTTGTCCCAATCAATCCATTCGTCTGTTATTAGCCCATATGTCTGATACCAATCTATAAAGTCCTCTTCAGACACTCTAAACACAAGAAATGATATCAAATACAGAAAGACCACAGGTCAATAGATGAGAAGTCTTCTGGATCCTGTGGCATTTTATGCATCTCAGTACTGCCAGAGTTCATGTAATTCCATTTGGCTTCTCAACAGGGATGTCTTGCAGGGAGTGAACAGAGGGAGAATGTGTGTTTCCCACCTCTAAGGAGGAATACCAGAGTTCCCAAAGTCCTCAGAAGAAAGTCTTGTCCACAGAGAAGTTTCATTCGCTAAGACCTGATTGACAGGCTAGACATTTACTTTATTCTTAATTCTCTCAGATTGCCAAACGATTATATAACTATCACATCCTGCTGAAGCACAAATACATAACTCATACATTAGCCCCCAAAATGTACTTTGTCTAAGCCTCAATATCCTCAGATAAAAATTGGAGACAGTCTCTAACTCACCGTGCCTGCCACAGCATGTACCTTAATAAATGACAGCTCTTGTTATTACAGAGCTCTCTTTCCTTCTTGGTTCTTTGCACATGAAAAATTCTGCTTTACCAATTTAAATGCTATTCCAATATCAAGAGTTCTGTGTTTCACATCATATTTAAGCCACTTTTTTTCACTTCTATTTATTTCCGAAGACCATCTCCTTCAAAAGTATAAATTTTTTTAAGTGTGAAGGTAAATTGAGCATAAATAATTTTATACAAAACGTGTTTGAAAACTTTTCTAAAGCAGTCAGAGCATATGGTGTCATTTTTCAAACTTCAAAACACAGACAAACCAAGTAAATGATAATTTGGAAAGATAAAATTGCCAGCCTGGGTTTCGAGTTCCAATTAAGTTTTGCAAAACATGAGTTCTGAATGACTGCATTTTAAAATTTCTGTACATCGAAATATAGGACAAATATTAATGTCAAACCTAAATCAAGATTGTTTGCATAGATTTTCATTTCGTTGTAACACATACAAAGGAAATTCATTTGAGATAGTATGTGAACACATATCATCAAAGTAAAATTGATTTGAAAAACAAAAGGAATAAAGCCGTATGAGGAAATGTGAAAGCATTTTAATCACAAATAAGCTAGACAAATAAAAGAAAAGAAAATCTTTTATTGACCTTAGTTGCAATTTACTTAGTGAATTGAGTAATTGTTAATCGAGATGATTTTCATTAGGAAATATACTAAACATAATTTTATTAAACTGCTGCTAGATTCGTTTTGTCCTTCCTTTCCCCTTCTGGTTCAAAATATGCAGGTAGAATGCTATTCGTTAATGAAAAAAGTCTTGCAGGCATCGTGACTATGAATTGGACTGCAATGTGCATGGTCATGCATTCCGGCTCAGCAGCAATTTGACAGGAGAAAGACTGGGCTTTCTTCCTCCGCGCACTTTGACAGTGTCAGACAGTCACAGGGGTTCACTAGGAGGCAGCATTGTCTCAATGACATTGAGTGAGCCAGTACTGAAAAGTATAGCATGTATATCGATATCTGCAAAAACATTGTTCCCTTCGAAGGGGAGTGTGAAAATGTTTGATCAAGCAACATGAAGAAATGATACAGAGGATTGACTTTAGATATTTCATGTATCCAACTTCATTTTCAGTCCACCAAGGGAATACGTGATCCTGTTGCATCCATTCAAACCCATAAACACGCTACATATGCAAGCAAACACAAGCTAAGAATAAACTGATATCACTATTCTATGAATGGTTGTGGCCATAAAACCATCTAATAGCTTTTTGTACACTGTAGACTCATCTGAGAGAAAGACGAGGATTCTACCCAAAGAGGGCCAGACTCAGAAAATCACAGAGGCAACTCTCTACGGACCTATTGAGCAGCAACTGGGAGTCGCTATCAGCTCAATGGCAGGGAATTTGTGAGATTCACGCATACACTGAAGATGAGGCAGAATAACTATTAGTTTACATAATTCTCTATATGGAATTCTCAAATTTCTGCATAATGAAAGAAAGTTCCTTTTTGTAATTGGCCTTGCACACACATGGTTATGTATTCCTTTGTTCAGAATTCAAAAAGTCTGATGGAAAATTTTAATACTTTTAAATTTCATTTTCTACTTTTAAACACCCTTGGGGAACCACACTCTCCACGCACTTACTCCTGCCATGCCTGGCAAACAGAAACCATCTGCCTGTAGTATCCGCCAACACGTCTGGATGCCCCCTCCCCACCGACCCCACAGCAATACTCCACCGTACCTCACGCTCTCAGGTCTGAAACTGCACTCATCTTTGAACCACAGTCCACGCAGCTACAGTTGGAGGCTGGCAGGCATGAGTGCGAGGCATTCACTGCCATCCACAGACTACTATAGAAGCCCAAATTGTGTCCACCCACGATGTTTTACACTGCAGCCAAATTGATTCCCTGGGTCTGTATGTGGTGCCTAATTTAAAGCCAGTCCCGATTCTCCTCTGCTCAAGGCCATTCCAGTAGGGCTGCACCCACTAAGCTCTGGGATCACCGGGGCCCTGTGGCATCTCCCAACAGACCACCCATGATCTCTGAATTCCCCTTCCAAGCCAATCTATTTATAGACTTTTCTTTTTTCATTGATTTTTTTGTGGCTGCTTTGTTGTTTGTTTTCCTTTGTTGTTTTGTTTTGCTCTGTCTTGATTTTGTTTTTATTATTGTCTATGTATGTCTATCTAGATAAGATAGATGAGATAAATAATCCAGAGGAGAAAACAACAGGACTGAACATTCCTGAGGCACATGGGGAAGAGGGAGGTGGGAAAAAGAAAGTGGGGGTTAGCCATCACAGGGACAAGGGAATAACTGATCTAAAATTGAAGGAAAAGAGGATGTAGGATGCCTGGTAGGGCTTGATCAAGTGCAATGTAACTGAGAGAAATTACTAAAGAGGAAAGTAACAGTAAATAGAAGAAAGAACTCAGAGGCAAAGAACATTTATGGATATCTAAATACAGGAATGCACATATATAAAGATAGCAAACTGGATCTATGAAGATATGTTTATATGTTCAGTATTAAGGTAGCAAACAGACAATTGACTTCTACTCAATTACTCCCTCAATGCAAGAACTTGTTCTAATAACCTGGCATTACATGATGTACACCTTCTCAAAAAGATCACTGAACAAAAAAAAAAGGGTGCATAAACTGTTGTGGTGAAAATTAGTGATGATACCTAGCTATCAAAAGATAAACTGTCTGGGGTCTTAAATGCTTGGAGATAAACAAATGGCCATCTAGCTGAGGAGCAACAAAGGCCACATGAAAGAAGCACACCAGTCTGTGTGATCATGAGGTGTCAATGGTATCAGTTGTCAGGCATCGAAGGCCCAGAACAAATAATCATATCCATGTGAAGGAAGGGGAGTGCAAAATGGAGAACCATAGCCCATCTATAGACAATTGGACATCCTCTTACAGAAGGGTTGCAAGTAAGAGACAAGCCAGTCAGTGTGTACTATAGCATCGATGAAACATATAACTTTTTTCTAGTTCTTTAATGCTTTCCCCACCACACTATCACAATCCAATTTTACCTCACAAATCTGGCTGGATCAGACACGGGTACATATAAGAGCTGGAAACATGGGAACCCAGTTCAGGTAATCATCCACTCCGGACCAAAAATGAGAGTAGCGATCCCCAGAGGGGAATAAATAGGGAAGTGATCACAATAATCATATAACTCCCTCCCAGGGGGACATACAGCTGAAAAATGGATTAAGGGAGACATTGGCCAGTGTAAGACATGAAAAGTAAATAATTTATAAATCATCAAGAGTTTGTGAGAGATGGAGAGTATGACAGGGAGGGAAAAATGAAGAACTAATATCAAGGGCTCAATTAGAAAGACAATGTTTTGCAAATGTTGATGGCAACATGTATACAAATATGCTTGGCCCAATGGATGTATATATGGATTGTGATAAGGGATATATGAGCACCAAGTAAAATGATGTTATAAAAAGAAAAGAAACATCAAATATGTTTATCAACATATTAAAAATTTCAAGAGCAAGTTTGTGATTATATATGGATCTCTCATAAATGCGTCATGTCCTGTTGGGGAAATAGTAAATTAGCCTTTCTAGAAAGAGATTTACACAATTTAGAAAATATTATGCCTATCCTCTCTTCCTTTCCAAAATTCACATACCCACCTATTTCCTGAGCTGTGGTCATTTACCTTACAAATATTCTCTCTTATATAAAATCTTCTACTTTACATTGTTTCAAGACAGTAAGATACTGGATAGATTACCATAAGAAGATGATGTAAAACTTTCTGCTTAGTTAATAGCTAAAAAAGTTGTTTTAAAGTGAATTTGAAATTCTTTATTTGAGGTTTACTATAATTCATAATAATACTGTCCTATAATAAGAGAAATTGGTTGGATATCTACTGCAAACTCTGCAATTTCATCTTAAGTGCCTTTAATTTTAAAATTTCCATACTGAGGCTTAGAGGAAGAAGAATCAATATTCACAATCCTTCTTTTAAAAAAAATGAAAATCCTGTGAGCAAAAGTCAAGAAAGATTTGCATTTGTAAAGAACACCAAATCTTCCATGTCAATTATTATATTTATTTTTAGTTAACATAATGCTACTAGATAATATAGGATTAGTCATTACCAGATAGAGAAAAGCACTGAATTAAATGACCTTTTCTATAAATTTATGTCACATAGTTAAACAGTAAGTTATAAAAGAAATGGAACTTCTAAATAGAAGTCTGTGTCTGTCATTCCTTTAAAATATTTTATGAGTTAGTAAAATCCAACACAGAAAGAATCAGTGCTGAATTTTGGAAATTGAGAAGCTACCTTTATTTTAACTTCATATGTATTTCTTAATAAATAGAGTAAATTTTCTAATGGCATATAGGTTTTTAGGGGATTTCAGTGTGTGTACTGATATCAAAGCAGTCAAAATAACATTATTTCTGAATGAAATAATAGCATGAATAGATTTTTATGAGATAATTTTAATACATTCTATAAAAACCTAGTATATAAAACAATTCATTCAAGAATATATTAAATTCAAATTAGTATCCTTAAACATTTTAAAGGTCTATTTCCCCCACTAAAAGCTTAGTGTGCAGAGGGGAGTCAACTCGAAAGAGAAAAGGAGGCCAATATGCTAAGAATGAGTTCTAAAAATAAACTCAGTGTACTAGGTTCCAGTTCAAACTTCCCTGTTTGATTTTTACCCAAAAAGAGATTTAAGAACACAGTAAACTGCTCTAAGTGCACCGCATCTCTGCCAGCTTTACTAACACTTTCCTAGGTCCAGAAGGACAGCATCTGCAACCTGCCACCCCATGCTACATCACAGTGAGCAGTGATTTTCCTGTCTAAAAGGGGTCATAATACCAGACTTGCAATTCTGCTAGCCCTCTGTAGTCTAGGTCTTTACAATTCCTCTCCCCAGCAAGGAATGGAGGGACTACAGTGGCTACCCACTTTCTGCCTCTCTCCACAGCTCCATGTGTGCCAGCATGGGTTATGATAGATAATTAGTCAATAACTTGTAGTAGGGCTGAACCCTGGTGACGTAAGTGGTTGAGTGCAGGACTGCAGCCCGCGGGCTTGGTGGTTCAAATCCAGCGGCGGCTCTCAGGAGCAACCCTGGGTAGCACCCATGACCACCAGAGGCCAAAAAAAAAAAAAAAAACAACACACACACAAACTTGTAGCAGCTGGAATATTTACTTGTGACATCATACAGTTATACATAGCACAACTGAATAGAGGGGAGGGACCCAAGACAGCTTTCAGGGATGAATTCACATCCAGTTTGCCCTAAAACCTCTATACTAAACTGGTCCCCGCCTCTGAGGGAATAGTGCAGCACAGATCCAATACCAACACACCCCATTATAAAAATGGGAAAGATTTTTTTTCTTTCTAACACCACTTTCAAATCTAGGCTGTGGTTCTGGAAGCAAACTACCCCACTTTATATGTCTGCAGAACTCTTTCTGTTAGCATCCATCAACATAACAAGGTAGCCAGATCTAAACTCCAGAGAAAGGCCTACAGTGCTTAACATAACAAAACAGGAAAGGACAGCAGGCCCTAACCCTCTTAGAAAGGCTGCAAATTGTGACCTGAGACTAGAAGCCAAGTTACAGACCTGCCTCAGAGTCATAATTACAGTCACTATCCTCACCCCTGCCTGTGAGGCATCCCACAGCCATCAGCCACAGAATTGCCAAGGCACCCTGCCTACATAGCAGTCTGACCAACCACCATAGAAAGCCATAGGCAGCCCTGGAAAACACTCTTATCAGTAAGACAGAGAAAGAGCTCAGGGCCCCTTTGTCTCCCTGAAACATGGTGCACAGTTCATAAAATATGGCACACAAGCAGCCAGATACTACATGCAACAAGAAAACAAGAAAGACAAAACAGAATAGCAGAGCTAATAATGCTCATAGAACAATCAGATATGGATCTGCCACACAAGAAATCTTCAGAAGACTTCACGGAGTCATACAAGAGACGAAAAAAGCAGCACAGAATGCGCATGGAATGAAAGAGGAGATGAAGTCCACAATAAAGAAGATGAAATCCATGGTAGAGGACATGAGGTCCACCTTATAGGGGATGAAGTCCCCACAATATAAAACTAATGGATGACATAACAGATGTAAAATACAAGATAACGGGTCATAAAACCAGACTAGAAGAGGCAGAGAGGACATTTAGGCAGATTTCATAAAGAAGAAATACAGTCAAACAAGATAATCAAAGATGCTTAAGAAAACTTGAGATCAATGACAGATGTTATAAAGATGAAAAATATTTCAATACTTGGTCAAACAGAACAAAACACAAACAAGTCAATAGCTAAATTATTGAAGGAATTTGTAGAAGCAATCTTCTCCACCTTAATGAATGAGAATCAGCTGCTAAGACTGGAAATAGAGAGGACACCAATTAGGCTAAACTCTAGGAGGAACTCACCATGGTATGCAATAGTTAAATTATCCAATCCTGAGAGAAAAGCGAAACCTTTAAGTGCCATATGAGAAAAAAGGTGGTTACATTCTATGGTTCTATTGTAAGATTATGCTCATATCTATAAACAGAAACCATGAAGAGGAGGAGAGATTGGAGTTACATGTTAGGAAATCTGAAAGAAAAAAATCCTGCCAGGGAATCGTCCATTCTGACAAACTACCAATTAAGGTAGACAGCAAAGTAAGGGTCTTCCAAGATAGGAGAACTCAAAGAACATGCCAAAAGAAATCCAACACTGGAAAATGTTACTAAATCACTATGGTCAGAAATCCAACATCCACCAAGGATAAGCAGGAGATCACCACAGCCCAAATCCACCCAGAAGTCAACATGCCAATAATAATTACCAAGAAAATGTGCCCTTAGAGGAAAAATAAGGAAAGAAGTAATTCTCCCACACAAGTACAGCACACTGACATGAAGGGAGCTAGGAAAACACCCAATACAAAAGGTAAGAAATGACAGCAATGAATCCAGAGGTTGTGATGATAAATTGAAATATCAATGCCGCAGTTCATTCATTAAAAGAATAAGGTTTAGGAGCTGAACTCTGGTGGCGTAGTGGTTGAGCATGGGACTGCGACCCACTGGGATGGATGTTCAATTCCATCTCCACAGGAGCAAAGGCTGGGCCTCCTACTCCCACCACCAGAGGACAGTGATGCAGCCCCCACCTCCCCCCCCAAAAAAAGAATAAGGTTTAGCAGACTAGCTCAGAAAACATTATCCATCAATCTGTTTCCTAGAAGAGACACATGTTAAGTTCACAGATAAAAATCGACTAAGGATGAAAGACTGGCATAAAATATACCAGGCAAGTGGCAACTTAAATAAAGCACAGGTTGCAATCCCAATCTCTGAGACAATTGACTTTAAGGTGCAAACCAAAACAAGAATCAAAGAGAGGGACTATATGTTGTTCGTATTATCAGTAAACTAGAAATGAGTGAGCACAATAAATATAGACACACCTAACAAGAGGCTAGTTGTGAAACTATTCAAAAGATGAAAACAAATCACAGATTCAATAATCATAGTAGGTGACTTTAATATACCACTATCAGAGAAAGATACATCACTAGAAAAGAATCTCAGCAAGGAGGCTACAGAGCTAATGACGACAATTAGGAAACAGGGTCTGATAGACATATATAGAAATTTCCATCTAAATGAAAAAAAAATCACATTCTTTTCCAGTGCACATGACTCATTTTAGAAACTAGACCATATGCTGGGGAAAAGATGAGCCTGAGTAAATTCAAACACACTGAGATTACTCAGAAGACCTTTTCGCATCACCATTTCATTAAGCTGGAAGTCAATTAAAGGAACAACTAGAAAAGAAAGGCAAACAATTGGAGGATGAGTAATGATCTTCTGCGACACGAATTGGTACTGACCCAGGACAGAGAGGAGTTTTTGAAGATTCTAAAGATGACTGAGAATGAGAATTCAATGTATCAAACATATAGGTTACTGCAAAAGCAGATATCAGAGGTCGCTTGATATCAATAAGTGCATATATGAAAAAAGAAGAGAGAGAGATATGACTGATATGCTACAGCAAAACTTCCAGCAACTAGAACAGAACCAATGGAATGACTTCTCCAATAGCAAAAGAAAATAAATAATAAAAAATAGGGAAGAATTAAATCAGTGGGAAGACAAGAGTGGAATAAAAAGAAACACTATAGAGTAAAAAGCTGGTTCTTTGAAATGATCAGAAGAATCAACAGAGTGCTGGAAAGCTTACCCAAGGAAAGGAAGAAACAAAAATCAAGAGCCAGGATGATGAATGAAACAGGGGTAATAACAGCAGACCACAAGGAGATTAAAAGGATAATCACAAATTATTGTGAAAGTCTGTATTCTAATGAATTCAGCAACGTGGAAGACGTGAACAAATACTTGGAAAAGCAATTCCTCCCTAGATTATCCCAGAGAGAACCACAACAGACCCACAGCAAAGGAAGAGACACAAAACAGCTCTCAGCAATCTACAAACAAGAAGAGCTCCCAGTTCAACAGGTTTCACAGGAAAATTCTACCAACCATTCAGGGAAGAGCTGATACCAATTCTCCACAAATTATTCCAGAGCCCAGGAAAGGATGGCAAATTTCTAAACTCATTCTACAAAACCTTTTTTATTAACTCCAAAGTCAAGGTTTACACAGAAATAGAGAAGTAAACACTGATATTTCTATTGAATATAGGTGCAATAATCCTTAACAAAATATTGGTCAATAGAATACTAAATTATAGCATGCATATCATCCATCATGATCAGGTGGAATTCATCTCAGGGATGCAGGGATGGTTTAGAATCTTAAATCCATTAATATTATACACCACATTGATAACAAAAAGTACAATAATGGCATGATGATATCTATAGATGCACAAAAAGCTTTTGACAACATCCAATATCTGATTCCTAATTAAGATGCTGAAGAAGACAGGAATTGAAGGAAAATTTCTCAAGGTAATCAATACAACCTATCGACAAAATGCCAGCAGCCAACATCATAGTCAATGGCAAGAAGATGGAAACAATCCCACTGAAGAAGGGGACCAGAAAAGGATGACCCTTGTTCCCACATCTGTTCAACATCTTATTGGAGGTCCTAGGTAGCAACATAAGACACTGGAAGGACATTAAAGGTATACAACTGGGAGAAGAGGAGGTAAAACTATAACTATTTGCAGACAACATGATACAATACACTGAAAATCCCCCAAATTCCACAACAACAGTATTGAGAGCAGTAGTGGAAAATGGAAGCGTGGCAGGATATAAAATCAACAAACAGAAGTCTATTGGTTTGCTATGCACATTGGATAAGACCATGGGAGAGGAGATCAATAAGGCAGTATTCTTCACAATAGCCAAGAATAAATCATAATATCTAGGGATGTATTTAAAGAAAGATACAAAAGATTTGTTCAAGGAGAATTACCAGACCCTACTACAGGAAGCCAAAATTGATCACCACAAATGGAATCATATTCCATGCATGTGGATTGGAAGATTCAATATGGTAGATATGTCAAGCATATCCAAGGCAATATATAATTTTAGCATTTCCTCTAATCAGATATCAGCAAATGTCTTCAAAAATTGGAAAAGCTCACCACCAATGGACCACTGCTGTTAGTGGGAAGAAATCCAGAATTAGCAGAGAACTCCTCAAGAAAATGAACAAAGTCAGAGGGATCACTTTATCTCATGGTAACACCAACTACATAGTCATAATGCTCAGAACAGTGTGGTGCTGTTATAATGGCAGATATTCAAACCAATGGAAAAGGACAGACAACCCAGAAATAAAACCGTCAGATTATAGACAACTATTTTTCACAGCAGCCCCCAAAACTTCAAGTGGGAGGCAGTTGCCCTCTTTAACAAGTGGTGCTGGAAACAATGCATATCCACCTGTAGAAAAATGAAGCAAGAAGTCTACCTCATGCCAGGCACAAGAACAAATAAAAGATTGATCACAGACCTAGAAGTAAAAACCCAAACTATTAAGACCATCAAAGAAGGAATTGGGAAAAATCTAAGAACCTAAGCTCAGGGAATAAATAGGCTAATGCAATAGAGAAGGGTCAATGTGAGATCAACAAGTGAGATCTACTATGGATAAAACAACTGTGTGCATCAAAAGACTTCACCAAGAAGATAAAAGAGGATCCACAGACTGGGATAGTATTTTTAGCTATGACACAATAGACAAAGGGCTTATTAAGAAAATCTAGAACTCCATCACAGTCTGCAAAAAGAGGAAAATAGTTATCCCCCTGAGGAAGTGGGCAAAAGACCTGAAAAGAAGTTCCACTAGGGAGGAGACCTGAATGGCCAGTAAACATATGAGAAAATGCTCCTAATCATTAGTCATCAGAGAAATGCAAATTAAAACAACCAAGAGATACCTTATAATATCCTTAAGTATAGCCCAAAGTAGAAAATCAGGTGTTGACATTAACAAATATTGGAGGGGCTGTGCCGAGATAGGAAATCTCCTCCATTGCTGGTGGTCACATAGGTGTGTATATCCTCTGTGGAAATCGATCCGGTGATATTTAAAGCAAATTGAAATTGAGCTTCTTTATGACCCAGCTATTCCTATCTTGGGCATATAGGCCTGAAAACAGCTCAAGACATGCTGCGCCCTCACTGTAGCATACCATGAGAGGACAAAACTGGGGACACACAGTGGGGAGTTAGTCCACACTGAACCCCTTGTAGTGGGGAGAACCCAGAGGAGAACATAACAGATCAGCAATGGAAGCAAAGCACAGACATATATCCCCTGACGAGGCCCCCAAATAGACTTCAGGCTAAGGGGGCAAGCTCCTTGTTTTCCCCCAGAATCAGTGGAGAGATAGGCATAAAGGTCGTTGGACAGACCTGGAATTATGTATGTTCTCTTTTCCTTTTGTTCTTTCAATCTTTTGTTTTCTTTTTGTTTGGTCAAGGCTCTTGTTGGTTTTCCTACTTCTATAAGATAGATATGGGAAACAAGCTTGAGGAGAAAGTAACGGGATTGACTATTCTTGATGAAGTGGGGGAAAGGCAATGGGGCAATGGAGGCATGATTTAACAATGGCACTGACAGTGGAAGAACTAGGGAATTAAAGTCAACAATCTAGCGGTGGGATTGCTAAGAGGTGGAAGAAGGATGAGCATGATGGTGAGGCAGGAGTAAAGTAAAAGGAAACAGAGGAATGATCTAGGAAGCAAACCTATGGATAGATGTAAGCATAGGTGTGTACATATGCAAATACATAGATTTGCAAAATAGAGGCATTGGCCACTATTCAAATATTTATGTGGCAGTACACTGAGGTAGTGGATTTTCTTTGGACCTGTGCTCATATCCTCCCTCAATAAAATAATACTTTGTTCTAAAAAACTGGCATTCTGTGATCATTGAAGACAAAATGGATGCATAAGCAAATGTGATGGAGAAAGCAGTTGGTATCCAGCTATCAAAATGCATAGTGTCTGCGATCTTAAATGCTTGACGTTAAACAAGCAGCCATCTATCTGAGAATCAACAAAGTCCACATGGATGAAGCACACCAGCCTGTGTGATTATGAGGTGTCATAAAGACTTGATAGCAGGCATCAAAAGACCCATAACAAACAAAGAAAGAAACAAATGTACAAAAACACATTGTTGAGAATGAAGGAGATGGAACACAGACCCAAAGCCTATCAGTAGACCACACAGAGCCTATCAGTAAATCCCCACATAGAAGGCTCACAGGTAAGGGATGTCAACCACGATGCACCAAAGCACTGATGAAACTCACAATATTGATCTGGTTCCTTGAGGGTCCCTCACCCCCACCATCAGGACCTCAGAACTGCCTTTTACTGTGGGTCAGACCAGCGCATGTTCACAGGTACAGACGAGATAAGAACTCATGACACAGGGAATCCAGGAAAAGGAATATGAATAGTCTCACTAGAAGGGTAACAGAGAGGTGGTAAGAAGAGGGGAAGAAGGGGGAAACAATCACAAGGATCGACATATATCCACACTCCCATTGCCAGGAGGATGAGAAACAGAAATTATGGGGGGAAAGCGATAGTGGTCAGTGTAAGATATGAGAATAATAATAATTTGTAATTTATCAAGGTGTCATGAGGGTAGGGATGTGTAGGGATGGAAAATAGAGGAGCTGATCCTAAGAACTAAATAGAAAAAAGTCTAGAAAAGAATGATAGCAACATATGTACAAGTATGCTTGAAGCAATTGATATATGGTTTGTTATAAGAGTTGTAAGGCCCCCAATAAAATGGTCTTTTAATTTAAAAAGTAGTACTCAAACTAATACATGGATATACTCATATAGATAACTTATATTCATGTATAAATCAATTGGTAAAATATTTTCTGTAAAATATCAAGTACTGAATGTTTGGCACCAGAAGAAAACATGATCCAGTCTTCCATTATCTTTACAATTGTTATATGTGACCCCATTGTTACAGCCATTGGGTTGATCCATCTTGTTTAGAGATTTTCTCTTTTTTTCTGATCAACTTTCACATGCCTATTTAAACACACACACACATAACACACCGTCTGTGGTAGCTACATAATCTGGTACCAACTTGAGAGGATTGAGTGAAGGGATGCAGTCTGGCCTGTTCTCAGCCATCCTAATACCATAACCCTTTGGTACAGTTCCTCCTGCTGTGGTGACCTCCAACCATAAAATTATTTCTGTTGCTACTTCATCACTGTAATTTTGCTGCTGTTGTGTATCATAATGTAAATATCTGAAATGCAACATGTATTAGGCAACCTCTGTTAAAGGGTCATTCAAGCCTCAAAGGGGTTGTGACCCACAGATTGAGAACTGCTGAATAAGCAATGAGGCCTCTGTGTGGGCCTTTCCTTTTCCTGAGAATTCTGGGAACTCCTGTTTTTCTTCCTTGGAGACAGGAGACACTGTTCTATCTCTGCTAACTCCAGAGAGACTCTCTACTGGCAAACCACATGACACTGCACCCTGGGAACTGGAGAAGCCACATGGACCTATTCTGATGCAACCAGACCTTTGAAACTAGAGAAGCTACATAGAGACCCCTGCCAGTGCTGAAATGCTTACAATGCCTTTGGATCCACAAGTCTTCCAACACACACTCACCTGTTAACCTCCTACATTCGGCATTATTGCATGAATTCCATGATAATGAAGAGGACTTTATGGATTGGTAATAGGCGTATGGGCTAATATTGCACTTACGGACTTGATTTCGACTGAGCTGGGACATTTTCTCAATTGCTTTTGCATATAAACTTCTTTTTATGTACATATGAGTGTATATGAGTGTATATGAATTTGTTTCTCTTCACTAGTCTACCAAGACTAACTCACACTTTCTCTGCCATTCTGTACATTTTGACTTAAGGCAACACTATACTGACTCTACAGGACTGAGTAGAACTGGCCTTGTAGGTTTCTGAGGAAACAGAAAGGCTCACTTTTCTCCTTTGAACGAGCTGGTAGATTTGAACTACTGATCTTTTGAATAATGGTTCAACATATAACCCACTACACCATTAAGGTTCTTTCTCAAGATGTGATTGAAAATACCGTAACCTGAATCAAACTAACCTTAGTCCTCAAAGTTACATCCTTCTTTTATAACACTTTAAATAGATATTGTGCAGCAGATTAGCTAAATAAAATGTCATTGGCTTTCTTGCCTGCTGCTTCAGTGAGCACTGATTGTGGATTCAAGAAAAATGAAATCCTTGATGATTTTAAACCTCTATGTATTTTCATTTTGTTGTCTATTTGTCCAATTTTGAGGAATTTGGTTTGTTTAACATTAAGTTGTAATCCACACCAAAGGCTATAGTTTTTTATCTTTACCACTAAATGTTACAAAAACTTGTATTTTGCTCTAAATGAGAGCAAGCAAGGTTATATCATGTCCATATCATAGGTTGTTCATAAAATTTCCTTTAAACCTGATTACATGTTCTTCTTTATATAGTCCAGTTTCTCAGATTATTTGGTCAGCATAAACATTGATTGATTATATTGGGAGGATACAGCTCTGTCACATGCCTTTCCTGATTTTTAACCCAAGCATGGCTTTCTTCTGTTTGAATTATTCACTTTTGGTTCACGTTCACATGCAGTATGAGCATATTTAAATGTTCTAGAATTCTCATTCTCAAGATCATGCATAGTTTCTTATGATCCAGACAGTAGAAGGCATTCACATAGCCAATAAATAGCCCATTGTCTCTTTCCACTGATATTGTCAGTATGACTCCTTTGTATTGCCCTAGTGTATGGACAGTATTTATTTATATTGTTGGAAAAATATTTATATTGTTGGAAAAAATATTTATATTGTTGGAAAAAATTCATTGTCCTTACAAAATTTTATTAAATGATCTCCATTTTTGATTCCGTCACCAAGGCCACTGTCTCCTACTTATCTTTTGCTTCTTTGTTTCCAAATTTCAGATTCAAATCCCCAATAATTATCCATGAATCTTAATCATGATTAATCAGTTTCAGACTGAAGAAGTTGATAGAGTTCTCCAATTTCTTCATCATTAATTGGAGGGCAAACCTGAATATTCATCATACTACCTGAATTTACCAGTGGTCTTATAAATATTATATTATCAAAAACATCATTGTACATCAAGATAGATATTGATATATTCTGTGTGATGATTAACACAATGCTCTTCTTGGTCATGTCATACCTGGAATAGTGAACTATGGTTGTTAAACTAAAATTCACCAATATTAGTTTATCTCAGGTAAGACATAGATTTATATGATGTGCACTACTTTTTTTTGAGGACTTCTAATTTTCCTATGTTTATACTTTGTGCATTTCATATTCTGATTGCTAATACATGCTTGTTTATACCTATTCCCACTTGAGTCATTTTCATTATTAAGTAAGTATTGTCAAAGATTTGCTCCATCTATGTCATTAAAGTAGACTATATAGATTCTATTTTGTCTCCAAACAGAGACTCATTTTCTATCACTCTAACCAACAATAATTTGCTCTTTTGTGAGGTTTTCATTGGTCAAACCCTCAGAATTGGACATTTTATTCCTTTTTCCTAGTATGTTCTCAGCCTGGGGACACCATTCAAATTTATTCACAAAGCATGACCATTTGAAATGCCAGCATTGCAGCAGTACAGAATGTACCATAGTAGAACACACTGACCAAAGAGTGGTGGAGCTATTCATTTTAATTGTAACTAATGGTATAGTAAAAAATCCCAATTACATATACAGTGATTTACAATAAAACAACTCTAACAACAGCATTTTGTGGCAATATGATGAAATGTGGCAGATTCCATTAAACTGATCTTTATATCTGTGATGTGGTCAACAAAGGTTATAATAATATTGAGTGATTCAACCCTGCTATTCTCTTGCTATTTTTCTTTTACCCTATTAATATTATCTTCCATGCATCCTTACTTTGGTAATATATTTTAAAATATACTTGTTTACTTTTGTGAGGCTTGTTTTAAGCAAAGCTAGACACCACAACTGGTAAATCCTTTTAAATAGATACCCTTAACGTGACCTGTGTAGCAATGTGCTGTAAGACAATAAATTACCACTGTCCTCATGCCTTGCAGAGCTGCAATTCCATTTTCAGTGTTCTTTGAGGATAATGTATCACATGGCTTTTACCTAACACAAGGGCTAGTGAGGACATTAATATCTATATCATTGAAAATGGTAAGACTAATCAGTTCCTTTTTTGTTATTTTAAATACTTGTCTAACGGTTGATCAACTCATGAGGATACCATGTGTCAGAGTAGAACTTCTCTTTAAAGTTTTCTGGACTATGACCACTGAGATGCAGCTCACCAGGCCTGTCTTCCTAGGCACTTCTCCTTGAGGCAGAACCACTGACCTTTCAGTTAGCAGTCAAGTGTTCAATCATTTACAACAAATACATTTCCTATTGGTTCCTTTGTATAGAATAAATTGTTTCTTCCTGCTTAAATAATGATAAGTACAAAATTCTATATCCCCCATATACTAACAGATAATCTTAATAACAGAGCACATTAGGATCATTTCTTAACATATTTTCTACCCATTTAAGACTTTGTAAAAGAGTCAGATATGAACTCTGACTTTTCCTGTGAGTTTCACTCTGCTATAAATTGTTGCTAAGAGTTATTACTGACTCAACTACATACAATAACAATGACTTATGAAGATACTTTGAGGGTTTTTACATGGAAGCATTCATTGTCACACTATATCGCAGTCAAAATTAGTATACATATTCTAAAGATGAGAAACAACATAAATTTGGTCTCAGGGGAAATATATATGTATATATATATATATATATATATATATATATATATACACACACACACACACACACTCAAGTTTCAGTTTACACATAACCAAACCCAAATCCACCACTGTCATCAAGTCAATTCTGACATATATTTACTCGATATATGATTGCTGAAACTGTGAAAGTGCAATCTAAATATCTTTGCCTAAAGGACACAGGATGATTTCAGGAGGTTATTATGAGATTTTTTTTAAGACTGCATTGGTGTGTAAAACCAAGGGAATTGCACTGAAGATCTCTCCTTCCCCCCATTATGACAATGTCCTTGCTCATTCTTTCATGGTAGCAAGGGCTGCCATGTGAGAATTTTGTTGGGAACCATTACCACATGCAGCCCAATCTTATCATTTCAAACTTCTTTATGTTTCCTTAAACTCAAAGAACGTTGATAAAGAATCAAATTGGATTCTCTTCAGTACAAAGAAATGTCTACTTCGATGTGGTGTAAATAAAATGGAGGCGCTGATAGAGCTGTTTGGTACGCATTTGATTCCTAACTACAGATCCAGAGATTTGAACCTTCTAATCACTCCAAGAGAGAAAGATGAGGTTATCTGATCCTGTACAGATTTGCAGCCTAGGAAATTTTGAATTGGAATTAACTTGCTATCAGTGGGTAAAATCAAAGAGAGCAAAATTATCTTGGGAAGGAGACAATAGATGGAACTTCCATCTTCAGAGTTGTATTGTCGTACATGGAGGCTATGTTGAAAAAAATAGTTTCACATTTTGATATATTTTAAATAAATGTTTCTGTGATTTTATAGCAATACTTTATGACTTGCTCTCATACTATTTTGCATAAGCCACTCAGTTTGCATTTACTGACCTGGATTAAGACAAAGTGACCAAACATAATACTCTACAATGAAGTATATCATATTTAATATGGGGGTTATCCAACATGTAACTGATAAATCTTTACTGAGTTCATAAAGGAAATTTATATGCCCCATATGATAGTGATACAACATGATTTCTGAAATAGTAACATAAAGTAATCATTTATAATATGATAATTCTTACCATACAATTATTTATTATTGTGAAATGTATTAAGTGGCTTACATATACTTTTTAAACTAAGAGATAGTTATCTTTACTCTTCCTTTTTTGTAGAAGAAGAAAAGGATGTTCAGTGGGGTTGAGTAACTCACTTAAAGATGCTTAGTTTTGAAGGAAAATAAGGACTTGAATATGGACAATATGAATATTTATTGCAATGTTTTATCTAAATATGAATCAAGAATCCACATTTTTGTAAATATTGTAATCATTTAATAGGATTTCAAAAAGACTCACCTCAAACCAATCAATTTACGTGTTGAATTGAAAAGAATATTAAAGCAGGTTGTGTGATATGTTGAAGACCAAATTTATTTTTTATGTAATATACAATTCTACATTTACAAGAGTTGCTTCATTTCATGGTGAAACGTTATTACTATTAATTGATATACCAATATAATATGTCAAAATGTCTTGCTAATTAATCAAATGTTTCAATAAGGTTTTCCTGGGTCCTTTTCAAAGAGAAGTCAAATATAATATTTTGCAGTGACTCAGTCTGGCATATGAGCTATGCCTTTCTTCTGTGCCAAGTACAAATGGCAGGCACATTGACTCTAGATTTTGGCAGAAGATTCAGAAGCAACAGCGAGGTGATCTTAAAGCTGTCCTAAAAAAGCATGAATTGAGAGTAATGAGCACGATTTTCCCTTTTATTCCATATGCTCACCAGCATTTAGCAAAACTACAAATCTAATAATAAATACAATAATTTTATGAATTAAAATAATTATAAAATGAAAGTTGGTAAGTTTTATAAATAAACTATTTTTCAATCATAAGTAAACTTTTTTATAATTATAAGCCAACCATTGTCTAAATTAGACCTTAACTGAGGTAAGGTTGTGATCATGTGACCACTCTTACTTATTTAATTAGTTATCCTTCAACTACACTTTGGCTTCTTAAAGACCATGAGGAAAATCAATACTTTTAATTTAAAATAATGATTTCCTTAATGTGATAGGCAGAATAACAATAGTTATATCACTTATAGATGTCAATACATATTCATTAGAATCTGTTCATATTGCCTCACATGGAAAATACTTTAAATCATGTATGTGAAAAAAATGGCTGCAAATTCATTTGAAATAGGGAGATTATCCTGAATTAGGTGTATGTCATTCAAAGTAATCACACACACACACACACACACACACACACAGATCTAGCTAGTGGGATCCAAGTATGAAGGGAGACTGAAGAACTTGAATCAGAATGATGCCACTTAAGCAGTCTACCCGCTGTTTCTGGCTTTGAAGATGGAAGGTGGCCACCAGCTAAGGAAGTAGGTAGCCTTTAGAAGCTGAACAAAAGACCTACATATGAACACTTTTCTAAAGTAGCCAGAAAGGAATATTATCTTAATATTATTGATTGAATGGTGCTACTCCAATAATATGGTACCAATCATAGCTCCTACATCTGTGGTTTTAATCCCATTTGGGAATGAATCTTCTTCTCCTCCCCCAACCCTCAAAATATTTATTGGCCTGTAACTCACATAGCATACACTTGAATAATTCGGTGACATCAAGAAAAATTCTACCATCATCAACACAATAAGTTTTAGAACATTTGCATTGATCTTGTACTCTTTGTGATTAGTTCCCCATTTTTTTCCAAACATCCCCTGGTATAAATCTTCTTTTTGATGATAAGGTGGCATTAATATTGTTATATGTGTCTTAAATCATTCTCTTGTGATACAGTAAAGCAGATTAAGCAAGGATAGTTGTTTGAAAGAGAGCTAGCCAAAGAACCAGAGAAGAAGCAGAATATAGACTAGTGCCACCCTCCAGAGCAAACAGATCAGATTGTCCAAGAGATAGCACACTGAATTTAGACTTCCAACTTCCTAAACTGTGAATAAATAATTTTCTGTTTCTGAAAGCCGCTACTTGTGGTATTTCTGTTATAAAACATTTAATAACTAAGAGACCTGTTTACACCTTAATTTTCACCGACTGAAGCTAATTTTTGATTGGTCTTCTAGAACTGTAAGATAATAAATTTGTGGTATTTAAGCCACAAGACGTGTGATATTTTGGTACAGAATAAGTAAAATAATACACTTAAGACTAGAAGATAAAAGTTTCAATAATCTAGCATTTTAAAAAAATAAGTTGTTTGTTAGCCTGATTAAAAATGTGTTAGTATTTAAATCTGTTTTGGAAGAATTATGAGGAGAATACTATTTAGATAAATAGATGCAGATTTTTTAGAGATATAGGTATATAGATATGGAAAAGTATACAAATATATCCTTAATAAAAATCGGATCTTATAGTGCACATAGACTTCTGTGGAGATGCACGTTTGGCCACTAACTGAAACTATTCCTATTTGAACCAATCTACTGCTTCCTTGAATGGTAGCTTAGTGACCTTGAATAACTTGTGAGGCAGTTCTACTTAGTACACAAGAAATCACTGTGAATCAGAATTGGTTGGATGACAACTAATAAGGAATATAATTATGTAGTGCAAATTTTGTTTTGCTTTAATATAATTTATTTTAATTGTTCTTATTATATAGTTCTTATTATACTAAGCAAATAATATACCTATTTTAAATTTCTACAGTTAAGTGATTTTGGGTGTATTCTATGAGTTGTGTAACCATCACTTTCTTTTCCTGAGCTGGTCCTCTATCACTCCTATAAACTCACTATCCTCTAAATTCCTATGGCTAGCATTGTTGTCAATTTGATCACATATAGATTTATCTTGAAAACCTAATGATCAAGTCACATATCCTTTACTAATTAAGCTAAATTGTTGTCTTGTTTTAGGAAGATTTCAGGAGACATTTTTGGTTGAAGGTATAAAGAATATGTCAGAACAATGACCCCATGGTTTTATCCAAAATTCATGCCTCGAAAGTTTGAATTTCACGAGAATATGATACTGTGTTCTCTATTTTCCTCCCCTTTATGAAGGTTTTTATATAAAATGCACTGGCAAATTCTGGCCAACATGTACTTTGATGTAACAAATATTAGACTTGTTTCTGCATATATTTGCGCTGCTGATTCCATGAGTTTTCCCTTGTCAGCTGTGATTTTTGAGATACAGGAAACATGCCATGCATCATTCTTCAATCTGCTTGACCATAACAAATCAGAATACTTTAATGCGTTCTGGATTTATTTAAAGTAGCTTGTGCTGTACTAAATATTTAGTTCAAGTTTTATTTCACTTGATATCCTTTGAGCCAAAGAAATATTCGAACAGTGCAAATTATGAGTTACATAGTGATGATTACACAACTCTGAAAAACAATGATCAAGTCACATATTTGACTTGATTTGCCTTGAAAAGTTAACTTTGAATTTTCTCCAAGCATCATTTCACCTTCATTATAAACTAACAACAGGCAGTTTTAATTTGCTATCTTAAAAAGGGGGCCAGAAATAAGGATTACTATGCAATAAAGAGGGAGCCCTGAGAGTGTAGTGGATTATTTGTCTGATTGTTAACCACAAGTCAGCTAGTGGAGCCCAAGATCCACTCTGGAAGAGAAAGATAAGACGTCTGCCCCCATAAAGGCACACAGCCCCAGAAACCCACAGGAGCAATTGAGTTCTGTCTCACAGGGTTACTGTGAGTCATAATTGGCTGCCTGATAGAGAGTTTGGTACAATAAAGAGAGATTCAAATGCTCTGAAACCAAAAGTGGGTTTATGAGAGTTCAGATTCCTTTATTAAAATTAAAATATTCAAGTCTTGTTATAAGATGGCATAACTTGTTACAGGATGTCAAAAGTTAGAATTTTTCTTATAATGAAACTTGAAGTCAACTTCATCTCTGAAACATTTAACATGAATTGACTCCTAGATATTAAAATGTGTTCTGAAGTGTTTACTGCATAATTTGAAGAAGAAAAATAGCTCTTCAAAGTATTTATGAAAGTTTACATTTTTGGTACTCTAAATTGCCCCCCCCACCATCCATACGTATGCCTTTTCATTTTTTAAAAATTTTCACCTCTTTTCAAGCTGTATTCTATCTTTGCAGTATCCAACTTATAATATATATATATATATATATATATATATATATATATATATATATATCACAGTGCCCCATACCAAAGAGGAAAGCCTTCTGCCATCTAATTGATTTGAACTCATGCTGACTCTGTAAGAGAAAGAATAGCCTCCCTATTTGAGTTTACCAATATTTAAATGTTTTAAAGGCTTCAGAGTGACTGGTGGGTTCAAACATTTGACTTTATGACTGGCAAATCAAGGTGTAAACAACTCGCCACTGTGGATTCATATACAGCTTCTCTGGGAATGCCCTTGATATCCAATTATTTTCCAAATATGTCTTACCTTTCTGGTCTTATCTTGTAAATTGTGAGCCTGAATGCTTCTCATATTTAAAACTGTGAGGATAAACTAATATAACCTAACAACTGAAAATATAGTAGAAACATAGATAAGAAACTAGAGCTGATGTGGTCTCCCTAGTCTAATTTTCAGAGTCAGTGCCAAATAAGTTAAGGTGTAAAAATAAATACCAGGTTTACTTTGATGTACTGTAAACAAGATATCCAAAAAGTTAGGGGAATTGGCACATTAGGCTGGATTTATCAGCCTAGATTCAGAGGGCCACAAATGGAGTGCCCTAAAGACACCTTGTTTACCACAATAATGAGGTCTAAATTTGTGGAGGGAGTGCTAGGGTCTTTGAAGACTCCTGACGTCACTATTTTATGTAAGCCAGATTTGACAATGGGAACATCCCTAAGTGAATTAAGTCACCTAACTGCAATGGGGGGTGCTTGGGACTCTTGGTTAGGGTCAAATGGCAATGCTTACTTTACAGACACAAAGTGTGTGTCCTTACCAAAATGAGACAGCAGAGTCAAAGTAGTAATAAGACCAGCCTGTCTCTCTGTAAATGGGCGGAAGAACTGCTATTGCTACATACACAATAGAGCTTTTTATTATATAGAATACCTCACCTCACATGTACTTAAAAGCTTGGCTATGCAGGTAGGGTACTGAATAGGTGGGGAATGTAGTAAATCTATACTAGCTCTGTACTAGTGGAAGGATTCTAAGGAATTCTTGAATGGGGAATCTAACTCAAATAGCCAGAGTAGAGGGTCACTGCTCCTCATTCAATTCCCAGATATGATCCAGTTTGGAGACCCATAACCCTTTGAGTGAAGGGAAAGCTGGGTCCTATGGAGGAAAGACAGTCATGTACTACCAAAACATATGCTCTTACTCCTTTTCCAGAATGATCTGTGGCTCTTTTCAAGGGTTACTATTCAATGGGGGAAATAATAAGGTTTGGGGGATTAATATTCTCATCCATTCTCAATTCTAGTTTCAAAAACCCACCAAGGGCCGATTGTCTTTTCCTGACAAGGGGAATAATGCACTTTCACAGTTCCTCCTCAGAATTATATTAGCACCCCAGTACTATGCCATAATTTAGTCTAAAGAGACTTTGCCTTCTTTTTCACAACCTATCCAAATGTTTTATTATATTGAAGGTATTATGCTCATTGGATGTACTATAAAGAAGTACCTGTGATACTATACTTACTCTAAGAATATCTGTATGCTAGAAGGTGGGAAATAAAAATGACAAAAATTGAGGTACCTTTCACCTCAGTGAAATTTCTTGGTGTTCATTGGTGTAGGGCATCTTGAGATAGTCCTAGTACAGTGAGTATATGTTATGCATAAGAGCCCTTCCACATCTAAAAGGAGACAAAGTTCCTGGTGCCATTATTTGGAGTTTGGACTCAACATAGCCTTCATCTAAATATGCTCCTTCAAATCCTATTTATTAACTGAATCCAAAAGCTGATTAATTTGAGTGTGGTCCAGAATAAAAGTCTCTGTGACAATTTCAGACTGCTGTGAAGCTACTTAGCCACTTAGGCCATATATGCCAGCTGATTCAGGGGTTCCTGCTGTGTCTGTGGCAAACAGAGTTGCAGTTTGGAGTTTTTGACCAGTCTTTTTTGGTGTATCATCATGCACAGTCTTAGAATTTAGGATCAAATCTTTGTCATCCTCCACTGATAATTACTCTCCTTTTGAAAAACAACATTTGGCTTGTTATGGGGCCTTAGAAGAGACTGAAGGATTCACCATGGGCCACCAAGTGACCATGTATTCTAAGCTGCCTGCCATGAGCTGGGTGTTATTTGACCCACAGGGTCATGAAGACGGATGTGTACCACAGCATTCCATCATTAAATGGAAGTGGGGGATACAAGACAGAATTCCTACAAGGCTTGAAGTTGCAAGTAAGCCTCTAATGTGCAGATGATACAACTTCACTTGTTGGAACCAAGAAGGACTTGAAGAACATGATGCTGAAAATCAGACTGCAAATTTCAGAATATACTGCAATGTAAAGAAAACAAAACTTCTTACAGCTGGAGCAACAGACCATTTATTTATAATAAATACATTGAACTGGCCAAATTTTATTTTACTTAGATCAACAATGTTCATGGAAGGAGTAGTCAAATAATCATATGACATATTATAATATTATATTAAGCATATCTTCTGAATAAGATCTCCTTAAATAATAATAAAGAGCAAAACTGTCACCTTGAGGACTAAGGCATACCTGTTATAAGCAATGATCTTTTAAACTTCCTCATATTTATGTGAAGTATAATATGAGGTGTGAAAAAATAATGAAGCCTACAGAAAATTTATTAATTTGATTTATAGAGTTTAAAAAGTATATCAAAAGTATGAAAAGTGTCAAAAGGTAAACAATTATATCTTGGAAGAAATATAGACGGAGTACTCCTTAGAAATGAAGATGGCAAGATTTTTTTCTTTCAGTACTTTGGACTTGATATAAGGTGTGGCCAAGCCCTCAAAAAGGACATTAAATTTGGTAAAGTAGAGGATCAGAAATGAGATGGACTGACAGAGTGGCTGGATCATGGGTTCAAACATAACAGCAGTGTAGATGGCCCAACACTCGACAGGGTTCCATTGTGTCTTATGAGTCAGAATCAACTAGATGGGTGCTGAACAAAACAATATATAACTAAAAGTACAAATATGAATATACACTTAAATTTTAAACACAGGCATGGATACATTTACATATATTCCTATTTCTCTGGTTTTGATTTTCCTGAAAAGAAGCCAGAGCAGTTACTGTTTTTGTAGCTGTAAATATGTGTACCACTGAAATATTGCCAACAAAATCTTTTTAAAGTGTGAAGCATATTTAAAATACATACAAAAATTGACTGTGTAAATCTACTCTTAATGTGATTTTTTCTAACACACTAAGTCCAAATTCAGTATTCAGTAAGATGTATTTATACAATTTACATATATTTGCACTTTCTATTATATCCTTTTTAAGAGTACATGAATATAGTATAAATATTTGAATCCAGAAAGTCTCCAAGAACCTCTTTTGGTACTTTCTTATAACTTTTATAAATAAAAATAGCTTTATCTCTCTATTTAATAGGAGTGGAATGTGAATGTTGAAAACAAGGAAGGAGGATAGCGAGCTGAAAAATGTCACCATGGTGATAGAAAAAGACGGACTTTACAATAGAATATTGACAGACAAGGGATATATTTTTGAAAATGCTTTTTTATGAAAGGTATTTATGTAAATAGTTATTATACACATAATTACCTTCCAGGAGGAATAAACAGGAATCAAAACATTACATTTCTGGAAAGAGAATTTGGGGATCAATAAATCAGTCAGAGCAAGGCTAGAAACAGAGTGGAAGACTCGAGACCATCAATTGGTCACATGCAAGTTCATGTTGAATATGAACAAAATTAAAACAAGTAAATAAGAGCAATTAAAACAAATATAGAAGAACCAAAATATGACCTAAATCTCATTGGTTTTATCAAGCGTCTGAAGAGCATCTAATGATTTGACATTTCAACATAAATTAGCAAAGACAAAAAATTGTGGAATGATATCAAAGATATGAGATTTTAAAAAGACTGGGTAAGGGCTGAGCCCCGGTGGTGTAGTGGTTGTGTGCGGGACTGCGGCCCACTGGGACGGAGGTTCAATTCCAGCAGTGGGGCTGGGCCTCCTACTCCCACCACCGGAGAGCAGTGATGCCCAAAATAAAATAAAAAAGACTGGGTAAGAAGAAAATAACAAAATGGTTGTTGGAAGAGACAAAGAAAACTGTTTGTGAATGTAACCTAGGTCAAATAGACTGGAGAAATGATAAAGTAAAGGAACTCAATTGAAGGTCTCAAAAATCAATTTATTGTGAATTATTATAATAAAATATGATAGGAGATGGAGTTAGTAAATGAAAAAGGAAGGATATGTTTTGGCATTTCTCAAAGTGAAACAACTGAAAAAAATAACCCAAGCCTCAAGTTACAGAATTGAAGGAATTTTTGTGCAAAATATGGAAGACAAAGAACACATTAAATGACGATTGAAGTATACTGAAGGAGAATGTATTCAAAGAATACACAGAATCACTGTTGCAAAAATAATTGATCCACAATAAAACATCTCAGAAGTATCATCTGACCAAGAGTCATATGAAAGGAAGCTAACCTGAAGACAATGGCAGAAAACATTGTTCTAGGAATGGACTGAATACCAATGCAATCGTTTCCTCAAACAGACTCGGCTCCTT
This sequence comes from Nesogale talazaci, assembly GCA_004026705.1. Taxonomy (NCBI): domain Eukaryota; kingdom Metazoa; phylum Chordata; class Mammalia; order Afrosoricida; family Tenrecidae; genus Nesogale; species Nesogale talazaci. The sequence continues at coordinate 154,193 of PVJH01001218.1, forward strand.
GAGGTGCTCACTTATCTATGCCTAGGAATTTTGAATGCAGATACTTGATCAGACAATGGGAAGAATACCATATACATACCTATTTCAAACAAAGACCATCCAAAGAACATGGACATAAATAATATCACTAACATTGCATCAAGTAAACTTTTGAAGATAAGTCAGAAGTTATTGTGGTAGCACAAGAACAGAGCATTTCCAGAGAGTCAAGCTGGATTCAGGAGGATGAGAAGTGAGGAATAGCATTGCAGATATCAGATGAATTTTGTTTGAAAGCAGAAGATGCCAGAAATATCTTCACTGATGATTTATTGCCTATGGAAAGATTTTTGACTGTATCAATTATTATAAAGATGCATAACAGTGGAAAGAATGGAATTTCCAGGCAATTTAATTGTGCTCCTGCTAAACCAGTACATACACGAAAAGGCAGTTATTCAAACAGAACAAAAGTCTATGACCTGATTTAATATCAGAAATTATGTGAATCGGGGTTGACTCATTTCATCACATTTCATCAGTGGTATTCTGAAGAGATAATCCAAGAAGCTGAAGAAAATGAAAAGATGGAGAGAGAACGAGGAGGAGGAGGAGTGGGAGGAGGCAGGTTCTCAGTCTGATTCCCATCTTAGGCAGTGAGTGGGCAGAGTGGTGCAAAGCAAGCAACCAAAATTTGAGAATGCTCTCAGTGCCCCTTGGTTGGCAGGCGTACAGCAAGTGCCTTCCCCACAAACAATATGCTCACAAGGGAGTTAAACTACAGAGGAATTCATCGGAAGGTTTGCAAGGTTGTTGTGCCTCCAAAAGTAGAGATAAAGCCAAAAAATACAACCGGAAAGGATTAATCTTCCGGTGGGGGGGAGGGGGGCGTGCGGAGTTGAAGTTAAAGAGAAAAGTGGAACAATGGAAAAACAGGCTGAAGTAGGTGACCAAGAAACTTCAAAAGATTTATCTACTGAAAATGGAGAAACAAAGAATAAAGAGTCTCCAGTTTCTAATGAAGTAGCCGCAAAAGAAGCCAAGCCTGATTAATGATCATCTACAATACATTAGTGGTAGGCTCTTTTTTCTCCCTTCTTGCACAACCCAGAGGAATATTCTTATCAAATATTTTGTAAATATAAGTTTTTTAATAGCTCTAGGATTAATGAATCTATAGGGACAGTGTGTTAGTCCAGGTAGACCAGAAGAACACATTTCAGAGACACGCATATAGGTATAAGGAAAGGGTTTATATACAAAAGAAATGTGACACTAAGAAGGCATCCCAATCAAGTCCAGTGCATAGTTATAAGTCCAATAATAACCCATATGTCCGAAGTCAGTCTATAAAATCTGCTTCTGACTCAGGAAGCCACAGGTCAGTGGGTGCAGAATTCTGGCTCTGGCAGGGGTCTCCCCATGGCTCCTCGCTTCCAGGGCTCAGATCCATCAACAGCATGCCACTCCAGCTTCAGAGGTCTGTCTTCATCAGGTCAAAGCCGTGTGGTCTCTCCACTGGCTCCTCCAGCTTCTCGGAGGCTGCATCTTGTGTTGCCTGTGGTTGGTTAATCATCTCTCTAACTAACTTCCAACAACTGGGGAATATAGCTTCTCATCTTTACGAGGGAAATATCGCGAGATTTCCCTGGAGTCTCAGGTGAAAATCATGCCCACACAGAGGCCTCATCAGCTACTCAATGGCTTTCTCCTGATTAACAGGCCAGACTCCACCCCTACATTTCAATTTTAAAATTATCATAAGCACATGACTGCCACAGACAGCAAGTAGCCTCAGAGATTCTGGAGGTTGGGGATGGGTACAATGGTGGTGATTGGGAGGGTGGGTAAAAGGGAGATGATACCAAGGAGGTGGGAAAGAAATTAATTTTTAGAAACTTGTTTTGGTAACAATTTTGCAATTATACTTTCTGTCATTGAATTATGGAATGATATGATAAAGGTATTAAGCTCCCTTTTTAAAAAAATGAGGTAATTCCATTTCATTGTATTTTTTAAAGTGCAAATGCTTTTTCTTTACAGACATGACATCATTTACTGGTTGTATATTTTTTGGTACAACCAAAAATACTGGGGTAAGGGGTAGTATTTGTATTTCTCATATAAAGCATGCTTATTCACAATTTGCAGTCACTATCATGTATTTGTATGAATTAAACACTTAAAATTTTGTTCCTTTTTAATAGAACTGTGTCTGAAAACCATGCTGTCTTTGTTTTTTTTTTGTGCCAGAAATGTATGCATTCTGTTACAAGTCTGATTCTGTATTCCAGCTTTCCTGATTACTTTGGAATGCACTGTGAAGGGTTGTACATTTGAGTGTGTAGTGGATTTGATATTAAATCATGAATTTGTGGGACTTAAGATTCAAAAGCTTATTAGTATTTGAAGAGAATGGTATTTGATAAACTCATGAAAATTGCCTTCAGATTTAAATCTGGAAAGTCACTGGGATTTAGAAAAGAGTTGTATCTGCATGCCCTTTTATAATTATGATATGTGTATTGAGAATTATATACAGATGGTTCATAATGTGTCTGTACTGATCTCAAAACAACAAACAAAATGTGTTAATATATCATAATGATTGGTGGAAGACTCATTAAACATGTGTTATGCACATGACACAAACTTGCTTGGTGAAAATAAGACACAAAACACTTGTTGATGATTAAATACTGCAACCTAAAGGTAACAAAAAACCTCACAACTTAATTAATAGACAGAGAACATACGGGTAACCTGAGGACATAAGATTGAAAGGTGGCCAGCTATCAAAAGATATGGCCTCTGTGGTCTTAAAAGCTTGAAGATAAACAAGTGGTCATTTAGCTGAGAAGCAACAAAGTCCACATGGTACAAAGCACACCAGACTCTGTGATCAGGAGATGTCCATGGGGTCAGCTATCAGGCATCAAATACCAAGAACAAAAAAATCATATCAATGTGAAGGAGGGGGAGTTCAGATTCGAGACCATAGCCCATCTGTAGACAATCAGAAATCCCCTTACAGAAGGGTCAAAAGTAAGAGACTAGTCAGTGTGCAGCGTAGCACTGAGGATGCATGCAACTTTTCTCTAGTTCTTTAATGCTCCCCCACTAACATGATCCCAATTCTACCTTACAAATCTGAATAGTAAAGAGCACATGCATGAGTACAGATAATAACTGAAAACATAAGGAACCAAGAACAGACAAACCCCTCAGAACCAATAATGAGAGTAGCAATACCAGGAGGAGAAGAGGACAGTGGGATGAGCTAGGGGGAACTGGTCACAATGATCTACATACAACCCCCTCCTTGGGGGATGACCTACAGAACAGTGCGTTCAGAGAGTCTTTGGTCAGTGTAAGACATGATAAAATGATAACAATTTATAAATTTTCAAGGGAAAGTGGGGGAGAGAGGGAAAATGAGGAGCTGATACTAAGGGCTCAAGTAAAAAGAAAATATTTGGAAATCGATGATGGCAACAAATGTACAAATGTTCTTGACACATAGGATGAGTGTATGAATTGTGAGAAAAGCTGCATGAGCTCCCAATAAAATATTTTTAAAAAACTGAAACTGCATTGTGTGTGCAGAAGACAACTACACCACTAATATTGAACTGTTGCAGTAGTTAACCATTTACTTGCCACTCCAATGCCCTACTTAATGCATTGAGATGTGTATTATTCTGTTACACTTCTGGTTGACATTATCAGTGTATACTTTTTAAAATTTTGCCGGACCAACACTCCTATTGTTTTTGTAAATAACATCAAGTTGCATAGGGATTTGTTTGGTACAAAGCAATAATCTAAGTATTGTGATTCGTAGTTATCCTGCAAATATTCAATCCCCCCTTTTCAATGAGGCTTTAAAGTTATTACCATGGGCTAATAAAGGATATTATAAACAGAAGGTTCTGATGCTCCAGAGAGATGATGGATAGGATTTTCTAATAAAAAGTTGCAAGGATATGTCTAAGGTGAACCAGAGGTTAATACAAATCATAGATTCAGGAATGGATTTTGGTTTATCTCCTAGTCCTTCCTTCAATCTAAGAAGAGTTCCTTCTTATAACATAGACGTGCTAGATGCTTAAACTCATGAATAAAACCCAGCAGATATGGGTGCTATAGTGGTGAAGAAACTAGATGGCACTTCACTATCACACAGGATAGCATCTGGAGTCTTAAAGGCTTATTCCAAATAAGCAGTCATCTAAGTGAAATATCAACTAAGGCCATAACAGCATTCATGATCCAAGGATTACAAATAATATAATCTGAATCATAAGGAGGGAGCAGTATTAGAGGATAGATTGTGAGATTCTTGTGTGGCTATGGATGACAATGGACACTCAAAATGAATTTGCAAGTTCTATATAGGGATAAGTGTTCAGTGATTTCCTTCTAACCATACTTGATAGACTGTAATACCTGGATATCAGGCAAAGAATATTGTAGAGATGACACTAGTAGATTAAAATGAAACTCTGACTTGAATGGCTAAAACTTTGTCATTTGATCTCCCTTTTTAGACACTGTGTACTTTATTCAGTTTTTAATATATTGTGTGCCATTTTTCATATTAACATTTATCTCTCTTGTATTTTCTAATTGTTGGTAGCATTCATGATACTCCGTTAGCTATTCTTTCGATGTTTTTCTTTATATGAAACCCAAGATGAATTAGTCTATAGAGACAATAATTGAAAAAAAGTTTCCTCCGAATATGACATGAGAAGTGGGGTGAGGAGGTGCTAATATCAAGGAATACAAGAAGGAGAAAAATGTTTTGAGATTGATTGTCATAGTGACAGTACAACACTGCTTGATATGTTCTAACTATGGAATAGTGTGGTGTCTGGATTAGGTCCTAAATAGAATGGTTTGAAAGAGAACAAAAAAAAGTGGAAAAATAAAACAGGAGTACACAAACACACAAATATAAGCAAACGTACAGAGAAGAGAATAAAGTTAGAAAATATACCATTTTATTTAGATAACTTATCAGCAATCATGTAGATAGCCATCAAGAAATCAAGTGACAAATTGGATCAGGTCATTGTTCTGAAAAAAATCTCATTAAAAAGCAAAGATACCACTTAGAGGACAAAGGTGTGTCAACCCCAAATAATAATATTTTCAATTACTATAAATGTATGACAATCTTGGCTATTGAAAAAAAAACTAAAAATAAATGATGACTTTGAACTATGTAGTTGGTGAAGAATATTAAGCATATCAATGGGCTATCAGAAAAATAAACAAATCAGTCTTGAAAGGAGTGCAGTCAAAATGCCCCTTACAAAAGCAGAAAGACTTCATCTCATATATCAGAAGGTTAGATTTCCTGGAAGACAATATCATTGTGTTAGTCTGGGTTGACTAGAGAAAAAAATCCAGAGAGACACGCAGATGTGCATAAGAATGAACTTTATATGCAAGAGCAGTTAAATATTGAGAAAACATACCAGCCCAGTCCAGATCAATCCATACGTCCAATTTTAGCCCATATATGCAACACTAATCTATAAAGTCCTGCTAAGACACACGAAACATTCAATGATGCTGAATGCAGGACCATAGGCCTGTGGGTGGAAAGTCGTATGGATCCAGTGGCATGGCAAGCATCTCGGCATTGGTTCTTCCAACTGAGGACACTTACTAGTGTAGCTCCATGTGTCTTGTCATTTGCAACGTCTCCCAGGGAGCAAGTCTGCATCCTGCCTCCAGGGAGCTATTTATCTCCTCAGTGCCTCCAAATGAGGTCATGAAGCTCTGACCTGATTGAAGGCCAAACTCCACCCCTTCTCTTTAATACTTTCAAATTGACAACAGATTATGTAACTACCGCAATCATGCTTAGAAAAGTAGACTAAAGGACCCTTGAAATTCACTGCCGTCGAGCCAATGCTGGCTCACAGTAACCCGCTGACCCTGGAACTGTTTGCCAGAGCAAAAAGCCCCTTTGTTCGCGCAGAAAAGTAGAGGGTAAAGTGAGGAGAACAGGGACCCATTCAGGGAGATACTGATCCTGTGAGTGGGTTTCCTGGGCTGTAGCTCTTCACAGGAGTAAAGAACCCTGAATTTATCCTGCAAAGCAGATGGCCATTTTGAACTGTCGACTTCACGGACTGCAGCCTAATGGTTCACCTCTATACCATTTGGGACTCATAGAAAGGATTTATTCTTTTGTTTGTCCTTCTTTAGCTATATTTTTTGTGATCACTTCACATTTGTTTTTATTATAAATTTAGCTTCATGATGGATTGATTGTTAATCTCCCAATTCTTCTATTCACTCTCAAATTGTGTTATTGATACCTTTTATGTTATTTTATATTTTCTTACAATACCAAATATATCCTTCCATTTTCTTTGGGAAAATGGTGCTGGATAAATTATGTTATATTCTCATCTATCTTTGGTTATAATCATGACTTTATTGTGATAATAACATACCTCTTAAGTGACCTAACTATTTCAAATGACTTTATCTCTCATTTTTGGTAAAATTTACTACTCAAATTATCCTCATAGTTAACATCTTTCAATAAAAATTGTTCCTTATGACATACTGCATGCTAATGACTTCCAGGAACACATCAGTGTTCTTATCAAACAAATTCATTTCTGAATTTGATATAACTGAATGAGAAATAACTGAAAATTTAACACAATATTTATTAAATATTTATTTGTTATAATGATCTGATTTAATACCAACTATCACTCATAATTTATAAATTTATGTATCAGCTTATTCTTGAAGAGGATGATTATAGGCCACTTCTCTTGCCCTATTCAAATAGATCTACCAGCTAAAATTTTCTAATATTATTTCTGATCATCTTTGCTTGATTAATTTTCATGCATCAGCTTCATTTCTCTACTAATCTGAATATCACATTTAGTTTCTTACTCATATGAATTTGAAAAACTGCAAATAAAGCCTTTAGATTAAAGCAATAATGAAAGTCAGCATAATTCAGATCATGACCAATTAGCACAATACAAATAATTTAAAATGAATCAGACTTCCAATTCATATTCTCTTGATGTGTGTTTACTCTTAATGAGTTTATAATGGTATTATGATGTAAATCACCACTATGCTTTACCTACTCCTACCTCATTAGAGTTGCATCAATATTCTTGTCTTCATTGATTTGTACAAAAGCAAAATTAAAACATCAAAATTGACTTCTTCTTTTTCTTTTTCCCTTTCTTTGCCCATGTCCTTTGTTTTACCTTTTCTTTATTTAATCTGCTTCAAATCTTACATTGATTCTTGTGGTCTCCTTCACCGATTCCTTTTGCAGCTGTTAAATGACAATACAGATCTGTCTCAAATAACATCAGGGGAAAAGCACGTTCCCGTCTTGTGTATTCAAGCCTCTACAAGTCAATCACGGGATGACTTTATTCTTGAAGCGAATGATAACTGAACATATCTCTTGGACACTTAGTAATCTACCAGTTTAGATTTTGTAATTTAATTTCTGATCACCTTTGTTTAATTAACTTCATGTGTAAGTTTCATTTCTCTGCTTATCTGAAAATCACATTTAGTTTCTTACTCATAAGACATTGGATAACTATCAATAAAACTCTAAAACTGGGTTCATTTTAGGGTGCTCCTTTCCCATTCTTAATATGAGTAACATTACATAAAACCAAGCTCACTGCCATCAATTAGACCTTGCGATCTGCAAGGTCAGCACTTTGAAGCACTTGCGAACTGCAAGGTCAGTTTTTGAAAAAAAAACATCTGCTACACCAAAGAAGGACAGGACTTTCTACTCCTGTAAAGAGTTATGGTCTCCAGAACCCAAACTGGGGAGTTCTACCCTGCCTCTTAGAGTCGCTACAAATTGGCATTGGCTCAGTGGCAGGGAGTCCCTATTGAATACCTGTGTGAGGAACTCAAGCTCAACCTTTTGAAGAGGACAGATCTAATTTAAATGATTTCTGCAATCTCTAGCATAGAATGTATATTATGATAAGCAATTTTACATTAACTGTCTTATAAACCAGCAAACAATCAGTAGGTGATTGCCTAGGTAGTGGATAGGGAACTATTCCACGACAAGGCCAAGCAAAGAAGAACATTTTCTAGCTTATGGAAGTGATGTAAAACCAAAACAGTGTCAACCACACGAGAACAAAAGGGTAGCATATATGCGGCACTGAAGTTCAGAAGGATTAGAAAGAAGGAGGCAGAATAACTAGAAATACAAGAAGAAATCTGTATGGTGTTGCAATAGATGAGTTGAAACAAACTTTGTATGAATAACTTAATATAAAATATGGTAATCTTTGTAAACTTTCACATAATTCACCAAAATACAGTTTTAAATAAGTATATAAGTGAAGAAGCAGAAAGAAATAAAAACGTGTCGAAACCTCACTTTCCAAAAACATCTCCTTGCTTTGGCAGATCACATCCATTTTTTGCTCCCAGAGGTGCCTTTAAAGCCTAGTTATTTTTAATGCACACTGATACATTTTAACAGACAATTTGTATTTCAGAGATTCTCACAAACTTTAGCTCAAGTTTTGTAAGACCTGCATGACATTTCAACATCTCTATTTTCTCTCTTCAGCATCCTCTTGCTTGCTTCCATAAGTGTTGATAGATGATAAGTACCCTTTGCAAAGAAGTTCTCATAATTTGATTGTAGTGGCACCTATGAAAGTTGGTTTCACAAATTTTCCAAGTAAAACAGATGATCAGATACAATTTCAGAGCTGAAACTCTGATTGTTTAACTCAGGATCTCATTCCAGGTGGAATACGGAACACACATATAGCCTAGCAGAAATTACAGTCATTAAAATTTTATCATAAAATAATTCAGAAAAGATACTGGTGCAAGAAAATGAAATAATTGCAGTTACTTAACAGGTATGTGCAAAGGCAAAAATGCCCGTGGTGGTTTCTTCAGTAAGCACCATTCATTTCCTGCTAAAGACAAAGTTGAAGGTTTCAACTCGATAGTAACAGAGAAAATTGAGGCAGTCTGTTCTTGTAAATATTTACAGACTAGAAAGCCCAATATAGGATTGATATGAGTCAGAGTGCATTTTATAACAGGGGTTTGGGGGTCTGTAAAGGGGTAAAGAACAACTATAAACTCATGGTAATTCATGGATATTGCTAAGCAAAATTTCAAAAAATCTAAAAGAGAATACAACTCTTTGAACAATAGATCCTACCATGGAAGCCAGGAAACCTCCTGAGAGTTGAGAAAGTGGGTCTCATTCCTGCGTAAATGGACTGAGCAAGCTGAACCCTATGTCTACAAATTAGTCAAAATGTTTGAGCTCCACAGAAGGCTAATGCGTGAAAGATGTGATCGGTTACACAGCAAGGCTAAAGGCCTTGGGGGGAGCAGTAGGGGAGGTATTTTGCATGTTGTGAACCTACATGTATGTCCAAAGCTGCCAAAGTAGCTTGTCATCATCGGAACTGCTCTTATACTGGAGACCATTGTTGCGACCACCGAGTGAATCCATCTTATAGATGCTCGGTCTCTTTTTCCCTCCTCCAATTCTTTACTAGTGCATTGTGTTTCTGCAGAGTTTGGTCTCTCCTGACAACGTGTTCAAAAGACATGAGATCAAGTCACAACATACTTGCCTGAGTCTAAGGGGGCATTTTGGATGTAGGGCTGAGAAAGATTTTCTTCTGTGTGTGTTTTTGTAAGCCCATGATAGGTACTTTCAATATTCTTCTCCTGCATTGTCATTCAGAGACATCAAATCTTCTTCATTCCTTCTCCTTTAATGTCCAACTTTCGCATGCATGTGGAGTCATTGGAATGATGGCTTGGAGCAGGTGTAACAGCATACTCAAAGTAGTAGTTTTGCTTTACAACAGTACATAGTGGTTTTGTGTAGCAGTTTAACCTTATGCAACACATCTTTTGATATTCTGACTGCTGTTTCCATGAGAATTAATTTTGCATTCAATCAAGACACAGTCCTTGACAACTTAAACTTTTCTGCATTAATAATAATGTCATCTGCTAGTACAGTTTTGAGGATTGTTTTTCTTCACATTGATTTATAATCCATACCAAATGCTGAAATTCTGGGTCTTCATCAGCAAGTGCTTTAAGTCTTCACTTCCAGCAATAACGTTGTGACACCTGAATACATCCAGGTATCAATATATCAACTTTTCTCCATTACTGGTGTCACATTCTTTTTCATATGATTCAGCTTCTCTGACGGTTTGACCAGTATACAGAGTGAATAAATATGGTGAGAACATAGCACCCTAACACACACCTTTCCTAATTTTAAACCATGCACTATTGCATTGTTCTCTTTGCCTCTAGATTCATGTGCAAGTTCTACAGGATCACAATCAGGTGTTCTGGAATTCCTGTTTTATTCAAATCCACCCAGTTTACTTCTCCCTTATAAGAGCTAGTAAACTTCCTTTGTTGGAAGACACTTTAGGGGTTCATAAAAACATGACCTCTCCCTTTAGTGTCTTCTTTATGTCTCCTCTTGGCCACTAGGCAAACTATGAGTTGACTCACAGCAAAATTCATTTTCTTGCAGTGTATGTGCTACTTTTTGAAAGGAAAGAAAGTGAGTATTCCAATAAATGCTAAAAGGTCCTGCTAACACAAACTGTGTGTCTAAAGTTCCTAGTGCTGTAAGAACACAAGTGGGAAAATAGAAAAGCCAAATTGTTTTAAATCCAAATTTTGAAAGGTAGAACTTGAAACTGTGACATCAACTACAGACTCGCTTGTTTGTAGCCCTGGAAATTTCTTGGAATTTCTTAGACTTGCAGGCCATGCTTATCATCCCCTGCCTCATGCACTATTGTGTGTATGTTCTGCAATTCTAACTCAGAAGTGATTAAGTTTACAATTCGCCCTATGCTTCTACAGTGTTACTGAAACAACAGAATCTATTTCTGAACAAGGTCATATCACCAGTTATAGATGTTTGGATTTCAATATATTTATTCAGTTTACTTTTAATATATTTCTTTTTTAGCATGTCTAAAATTAATAAATAAAAGGAGTAAATATATGTAATAGTCAGTTCATTAATAGAAGGCATGCATATCCAATGTAATCAATTTGATTCTGGTGAGATACAAGCGTATATTCATTTAAGTAACAAAACTAATTTAGAATAGAGAAGTCTTTGTTGTTTCAAAATTCTACCAATTTATCCTCAGCTCACTTTCTCTTACTATGACCACATTTTCTTTTTTGTTGTTGTTGTTTTTTTGGGCATCACTGCCCTCAGATGGTGGGAGTAGGAGGCCCAGCCTTTGCTCCATGGAGCTGGAATCGAACCTCCATCCCAGTGGGCCGCAGTCCCGCGCACAACCACTACGCCACTGGGGCTCAGCCACCATATTTTCTAACTACTGGTTTTTCTTGTTTCCAAGTTTTACATCACAATAACTGATAACTACACATGCATATTAATTGCCTGTTTGATAAATTTTAGACTAAAGAACTTGATGTGACTCTTCAATTTCTTTTTTTCTTTTACATTAGCATTTTATGAATGCATTTGCATTACTGCTGTAATAACAAGTCTTGAAGGTATATAGATATCATGCCATCACCAACAGCATTGTACTTACACAACTTTTGATTATGATTTGAGAACTGTGATTGTTTCATAGTTTCATGTCAATTAGACACTCCTGACTAAGAATGGAGCCAAAACTTTCAATCAATTCTTAGCTTGATGTGCTGTCCTTGGGGGTATTACCTTCTCATAAGGAGGATCCTGGGATCTCCCTTTCTCTTTCTGCTACTAACTCTTAGAGCTGTCAGGGCCCTGCTTGGATCCATACGACCCTACACCCAATAGTCTGTGATATGTCTGAATTTTGAATCATTGTGGCTGCATGAGTCTGAAGAGGCATTCTTGGTCAAGTATTGGATTTATGGACTTGAGTTCTACTGAACTGGGATGTTGTCTTGATCTGTAATTATTCCTTGCTATAAATTCTGTCTTGTACATGTACACATGTCACTGGATTTGTTTCCCTAATAAACTGACCTAACACAAAACTATTGCACATTTTTTATCTCCTTCCTATCTACATTAGTTTTGAAAAGATTGAATAAGTATGAATAATGACATTATAAAAGATGGCAGATACTGAATTTGTTGTGGAAACCAAATAAACTTTTCTTGTATTCTGCCAGTGTTCTATTAAGTAAAATATATCAATTAATTTTAAATTATGTTTCTTCAATGAATTTGTGCTTAACTTTTATAAGGCTAGGTAAATATTTGTTATAAAGTAGATACAGTGTCCGTCGTGGGTATTAATGTTTTCTTTGAACACTAGTCTTCCTGTTTCTACAATTTAGAATAGCATATTTAGGAAGCAATTGAAATCTTATTACATTACAAATAGAACTACTACTGTGGTTTTGAAAGGTAATACATGACAATTTTCATCAGTGATTCCACTATCAAAAGTAGCAGCATTATATTAAAATGTCTTTGGCTATATTTTAAAAAACTGCTGATATCTGATTGCCATAAATTAAAATATTTATTCTGAAATTTTATGACAGTATTCTATGACATATCTCTAGTGTTTGGTAATAATCTATGTTTTATTTTGGGGGGGGAGAAGTTGTGCTGATTAAGAATATGATTGATTACATCTCATGTCTAATGCAACATATCCTGCTTCATATATTGCATAATCTCAAGGAAATCAAATGGATAGTATATGGAAAGTCAGACAGATTCTGTAAGAGCAGTTGTGTTGGCGCCCTTCTTTTTTTCTGAACATTATCTTCTAGGAAAGTAATTAAAGTAAATCATTGAGAATCGTTCTCCTTTCTCATGGGTGAGTAGTGCTGTGAGTATCAGGTATGTGATTGCGCCATTTTTTGAGAGCCAATCATATGAACTTCTTTACAGGAGTTCTTAATTTGGGGAAATTGGGGTCATGTGAATTTGGATATGAAATATGGATTTTCATTAAACTGAGTCTTGGAATTTCATTTAATTATGAATGTAAGCAACAATTCACAGCAGTATTAACGGCCCTGTGGTGTTTTAGCTAATAGAAATCACAGATGTTTTCAGATATTACCTTTGTTGCAGATAATTTAAAATATAATTATATTAATCACTATTCCAAATCTATGATAGTTATTATATTTGAGATGTGGTGTATTTATGTAGGATATATTTATCCCAATCTTACCACAATGATTTTAAACACCTTTATAATGGTTGCTTCAAGATAATTGACCTCCTTTGCATTCTTTGTATAAATTTTGTGTTAGGCATTTTTAAACATTATCTTGTTAATAGTTTTATGGGATTCTTCAAATTGCCAAACGGGTCGTTGACACAGAAACTTTTAATTAAATCGACTGAAGAAAATGAAGTTTACTGCCAAAGAATAAAACAAAAGTTTGATCATTTAAATAAAGCTATCTGTACTTTCTGATACAAAAATGATATAAAAATGTCAAAAGTTATCCTAACCTGAAGTGAATTTTGCTAAATGATAAAAACAAAATACCAAGGTTAACTTGCAAGTTTTAATAAATTAAGTCTTTTTATGTGAGACAATGATTTAGGAAAATACATATATTGACAAGGGCCTTAAAGGGGAAATAGTGTAATCTGGACTTTCAGTTATTGCAATTCTTACATAAATTACTATAGCTTTAGCCATCAATGGTTTCATTAATAGACCATACCCATAATTAGCCCATAATACCTGAGGGTTCCCTTAAAGGACCAAATTAATTTAAATCAAGTGGAGTATAAGGAGTTTGATTGAAGGATGCCTTGTGAATCATATTATGACTGGGAGAAGGAAGAGATTGTATATGCACATACTGTAAATGGGAAGAAGTGTCATAGTGTGATCTCATGAATTCAATGGGGATTACACTGGGTGTTAAGAGGGGGAGGGGAAGAATGAAATGAATTAATGGAAACTAGTGCCATAGGAGAGATGAGGTCCAGAATACAATAGATAAATTAGAGGCTGAAATTAAAAATGTATAAATAAGAATTCTCCCCCCAGAAATTTAGACTGAGAGACTTTATGTTTGATTCTAATGACACCAAAAAGTAAAATAGAAAAAATAAAAATATAATAGTGGAGACTTGATACCAATTCCATATCATGTCATACTAGAGTCTTTTGTATTTCAGTCTTGTTAATAAATGGCTATGCTCATTCTTGTATTCAATTATCAAACAAACTCATTCAAATAATAAAAATATTGCAGTAAAATTATGAAAATCAATTCTTATGTCAAGAAGAATATGAGAGAAAGAAACTTTAAATTATTTTTTGTAAGAGAGACCAAAAGGAAAGTGGAAAGGATGCACTCTCTGCTAAAGGATAATGCAAAAGCTTGATCAGTTAAATAAAACCACCCATATTCAGAGAAGGAAAGTAGTCACAATGACTTCTGGCTCTCATAGACTTAAACACCGACATTGTTTCTCTCCTCAGATTCTCAAGTAGGTATAAATGGAAAATATATTTATGAACAATTGAATTTGAATCTTGACAGTATGCAAATGATTTAACGAGAGTCAATCCTGGGGCATGACATCCAAGCGGTGTCATGAGAAGGTGGGAGTACTTATTTGCAGATTGTTTTATGCTGAGATAGGTAAGTGGTCTTCTGGTTAAATATACAGTTTTTGATAAATTTCAAAGCAGGATTTTAATTTGTGTGCTAGGACTTGTTAGTTTATGGGATAGTAAACTTCATTTTTTTCCAGTGGATTTAATGAAAAGTTTCAAGATTATTGTTATAATTTTTAAAAATTACAGAACTAATATTTTCTTAGTTGTTTACATATGACTTTGTAGAGTCTTTTCGACATATACAGAATGAGAGAGGTAAGTTACCGTGTCAACTTGACTGGGCATGGATTCGCAGTGTCTGAGAAGTGAGATGTAGAAATATCTCCATGTTGAATTCTGTTTAGGATTGTAACCTGCTTCTAATATAAATGGATGTTGTGGAAATCTTAGTGTGCTTTCTTCTGATCCTGAGAGTCAGCAGAAGCCAGCTATTTTGCATGACATTTGCTTCTGCAACCAGAATTCTGTTGTCTCACATGCCAACTTCAAAAGTACCAATTCTCTATTTTACCTGCTGACTTTGGCCTCATCACCCTTTGAGCTGCACAAGTCAGGACAAACCTTCAGCCTACAATCTGATGCAAAATATTTCAGTTTGTGATTTCTTAAACGATGTAAGCCTTTGTGTGACAAACACAACATAATCACTTCTTCCTCATCTGTATACAAAATGATTTAGAGCTACTATCTAATCTTCCTCTTCTAACTCAGAGACAACACCTCCCCCAACACACGTGCTCACACACACACACACACACACACAATCCAGAACCTTATGCTCCATCTATAGCTAAACCAATAGGCTGAGCAAATAACAGCCAATAATTGTAACAACACATTCATACAAAAAATAAATAAGAATCAACTACTGAAAACCACTCAGATTCAACAGAATACACAGAAGTAGAAGTCTTTGAACAACACGAAAGAAAATACAGGAGAATGATATTTAGAACCATAAAGAGATCTGAGCATCTGTACTGAAAATGAAGAAATTAAGATACAAAAATCCTCACACCCCCCAAAAGATAAACAATGAGATATCAAAAAGAAAATAAATAGTACAAGAATTGAGCAATAGAATGGAAGAAAAGAAAATAGAATTAGTAAACTTGAAGACAACCATACAGACTTGGTCACCTCTGTCATCCAAAAGGTGAACACTGTCCCCTCTGATCTGATCTACCAGAGATCTATTCCTTTAATATCATTAACTTAAATCATAAGAATACAGGCCTCTCAGTGATCCCAGGCATCAAAATCATTCTTCCAACCTTAATCTGAACCCGAATCTGGAATCCTGAAAGACAAGACAGCACAATAACGTACTCCAGATCCTGTCCCCAACAGCTCAAAAGACCTTGATTCTACACGGTCCTCATTTTCTCACATTGGAAATTTTGCTGCTGTTGGTTTGTCCTATTTTTTCCTATGCCCTCCACCTCTTGTTCCTCCCAAATCATTTGATTGGGGGTTCATAGAGTTCTTATTGCAATGCATACATTCATCCTTTATGTCAAGCACATTTGTGCATTTGCTGCCATCATCATTTTCAAAGCATTTTCTTTCTACTTGAGCTGTTAGACTCAGCTTTTCATTTCTCCCTCCATTTCCCACTCTACCTCCCTCACAAACCCTTGAAAATTTATAAATTGTTATTATTTTTTCATGTCTTACACTGACAGATGTCACCCTTCACCCATTTTTCCATTGTCTATCCCTCGGGGAGGAGGGTTATATGTAGTTCATTGTGATCAGTTCACTCTCCCCCTACCTTCCTCTTCCCTTCCTGGTATTGCTACTCTCATAATTGTCCCCGAGAAATTTTTCTGTCATAGATTCCCTGTAATTCTAGTTCTTATCTGCACCCATGTGCATGCTCTTATCTAGTCAGATTTTCAAGGTGGAATTGGTATCATGATATTGGGAGAGAGGGGCATTAAAGAACTAGAGAAAAGTTGTATGTTTCATCGGTGCTATGCGACACCTTGGCCAACCATCTCTTACTTGTGACTCTTTTGTAAGGAGATATTAAATTGTCTACAAATGGGATATGGGTCTCCTCTCCCCCTCCTTCATATGGACACCTCATGACCACTGAGTCTTCCATGTGGGATTTTTTGTTTCTCAACAAGATGGCCACTTGTTTATTTTCATGTCCTTAAGACTCCAGATGGTATATTTTTGATATCCAGGCACCATTAGCTTTCTTTACCACAGTTGCTGTGCACCCATTTTGACTTCAGCGATCTTGTCTGGAAGGTGAACATCATGGAATGCCAGGTTATATGAACAAAGTGTCTTCTGTTGAAGGACTACTTGAGTAGAGGCTCAATGTCTGACTGCTGCCTTAATACTTAACATATAAATATATGTACATAGGTCTATTTCTCTATAATTGTATATAAATATATTTACATATGCACCTACCTGTCTTTAGACTACTGTAAATGCCCTTTGCCTCTGAGTTTTTCTTCCAGTTCCTTTTATTTTCTTCTTGTTTTACTATCATGTTCAGCCTTCATTTGGGTTTCAGTAATTTCTCTCAGTTACGATGCCCTTGATCAAGCCCTAACAAGCATCCTACCCCCTCCTAACCATGGAATTTGGATCACTTGCTATTCCCTTGTCCCTGAGTTTGTTAGCACCCACTTTCTTTCCTTGCCTCCTCTCTCACACACCAGCCCCCAACCATCGGCTCCATTGTTTTCTCCTCTGGATAATATACCCAACCTATTTTATTTAGATAGACAGGCAGAGACAATAGAAAGCATAAAACCAAGACCGAGCTGAACAAAACAACAACAGAAAACAAACAACAACAACAACAAAAACTAGTGACAGAAGAAAGAAAAGCCTATCAACTGTTCCCAGAATGTTTGCTGATTTTTAGGTGTGTTTTCTGGTCGAATCTGATGGGATGCCACGGCCTGACTCCAAAGTCTATTTCGTATTCCCATCGCTTTGCTCCCCTTGCTACTGTATACATGCCCTGAACATTTCTCCCAGTTTGGTGTACCCTCACCCTCGTTAAAACAAAGTTGTGCACTACTTTTATAATGCGTCCTTAGCCTGGACTTCCCTAACTAGTGATCTATGTAAGGGCAAAAAAATAAGAGTATTTTACTTTTTTAAAATCTCAAATTACTTTTTTTGTCCATCAACATATCAACACACCATAATTTAGCACTCACATCAGAGACATTAAAAGGCAAACTTAGAACCCAGTCAAACATATACTAGAAGTTATTCCACTTTTTACTCCAGTATTGTTTTTCCTATTTAATACTTGTTTCTCTTGCCTGTTTCTTTTTAACTTTAACATCTAAATATGTATTTCATAGCACTTTTTTGCTTATCTGCTTTCTTTCTTTCCTTTGCATTGATGTGTATCTTTCCCTCAAATTCTCATAAACTCACAATCAAGACTACTCTGACATTTCTATTTTCAATATGTACAGATTGTGATAAGAGCTGTATCAGGCCCCAATAAAACGATTATAATGTGTCTATATATTAGTCATTTAAAATTGTTGTTTAAAACAGCATTTCTTGCAGATTTATATCTGAATTTAATGAAAATTTCAGGTTTTACATTTGAACTACATTTTTAAAGTGACACATTAAAATTCTAATTTGCAAGAACTGACAAAAATTTATTAATTATTTTTCCATAATTTCAAAACAAGGGTAGTTTCCCTAAGTTCCTTTCTCTCACCTTACCAATTAACACTACCTGGTCCTTACCTTTTTGTTTCCTTTATCTCTTTTTTATCCTTCACATAATACCTCTTACACTATTTCTTTGCCCCTTAACACATATTCTAACACTCTCCCTCAGATCCTTAATATAAATTGTCTTCAAGCACTTAATTGCACTGCAAAACAGAATTAACTACTCTGACAAAGCCCCACACCCTTACACCCTTAATAGCTACACCAAGATGTCAAGGAAATATGAGAAGACATCAATTTATGACCAAATTGTACAAGAAACAGACACAAATAAGTAGACAAAAGTAAGACTTAGGTGGAAATACCCAAAATGGAACAGGCTATGAAATTACTAAGACAAAAGTAAAAATGATGATGGTTGACTCAAATAACAGATGCAGAAGGAGTCTGGGTGGAGAAATGAAGAAACTGCAAAACTAAAAGCCCCATTATATATCTTACAAGGAAAACTTCAAATAGAAACAGACAAGTCAAACACTACAGGAGGAAAAAACAATATTATAAAAGAACTGAGAAGCAAAATTAAAGAAACGAAAAGCTTAATTACTGAACTCAAATACAATTCTATAGACTCCAATCTAAAGGAAGAATAAATAAATGCCAAGGCAAAAGAGTCCATGAAAATCTTGGGACACAATTAAGAGAACTAATGTAGGTTTATAGAAATTCCAGGAGACAAAACAAAAAGAGCCTCCTAGAGAATAGTCCAGGATTTCATGTAAAGCAACTTTCTGTTACCTAGAGGATTGTTACTATCCAGAAATATGCCCTTGCAGTGAGTGATCACCTGAAGAAAAAGAGCGGCCCATGAACAGATGATACAAAGGCAAATTTCCTTTCCAAGGTAGAGCTAAGTACATAATGAGTCAAGGGTGCATAGCTCACACAGTGCAGCAATAATATCCTGGTAAAAATGCTGTAAGCACCAATAATTCCTTGAAACTAATCTTATATTAACAAATACATATGTGTTCTCTGTATACACAGAGAATCATGGAATGTGGGAAAAGGTATGACCATCATTCCAGTATTTAGGATTCCACAGTGTCCTCAAACACCCCAGAGAGTCTCCAGTAAAAACTCAGGGACTGTCTATAAGGATAAAAAGATCATTTTCCAGGAACCTGAAAGAACCCTAATCAGGAGAAATCCCAAAGGGGAAATCCAAAGCCTATTGTAGTCATAATGTCTAACATGGACAATGGAATAGTTTATAAGAAAAAAGAAGATTACATACAAAAGGTCAGTGATTAGAATAACTTCAGATTTCTCAGCAAAAACTAAAACAAAAGCATGCAGGGAAACGCAGTGCAGTGATGTGTAGAGCCCTGGAAGGGGAAAAGGAAAACAAAAAGAAACTGTCAACTTATAATCTCATGTCCAAAATATATAATTCAAATATGATTGATAAATAAGAGTATTTCTAGACAAGAGAAATTTAAAAGAATTTACAAAAATATCACTACAAAAATTTTCTTTTTCTTTTCTTTTTTTTTGTTTTTGTTTTTTGGGCATCACTGCCCTCAGGTGGTGGGAGTAGGAGGCCCAGCCTTTGCTCCATGGAGCTGGAATCGAACCTCCATCCCAGTGGGCCGCAGTCATATGCACAACCACTATGCCACCAGGGCTTAGCCCCCCAAATTTTCTTTTTAAAAATAATTTTATTGTGGGCTCTTACAACTTATAACATTCAATACATCATTTGTATCAAGCGTATTTGTACATATGTTGCCATCTTCATTTCCAAATATTTTCTACTTGAGTCCTTGGTATAAGTTCCTCTTTCCCCCTCCTTTTTTTATGAATCATTTTATTGGGGACTCATACACTTCACCTCATGATCCATACATACATCTATTGTATGCAGGTCACATTTACACACTTATTGCTATCATAACTCTCAAAATATCCTCCCTCCAGTACCAGCTCCCTATATTTCCTTTCCCCCCTTTGCCCTCCCCCATGAACTCTTAATAACTTACAAATTACTATTGCTTTTTCATATCATACACTGTCCAATGTGTCCCTTCACTCACTTCCCAGTACCAGCTCCCTATATTTCCTTTCCCCCCTTTGCCCTCCCCCATGAACTCTTAATAACTTACAAATTACTATTGCTTTTTCATATCATACACTGTCCAATGTGTCCCTTCACTCACTTCCCTGTTGTCCGTGCCCAAGAGAGGAGGTTATATGTAGATTCCTGATATTGTTTCCCCATTTCTATTCCACCAACCCTCCACCCTCCCAGTATCACCACTCCCGCCACTAGTGCCAAGGGAACATCTATCCTAAGTTCCCCATGTTTCCGACTCCAGTTTATATCCCCTGTTCCAGCTGGATTTTTCTGGTAGAATTGGGATCATGATAGTGGGTGGGAGGAAGCATTTGAGAACTAGAGGAAAGTTGCTTATTTCATTGCTACCACACTGTACTTGAACTGGCTCATCTCCTCCCTGCAACCCCTCTATAAGAGGATGTCGCTTGGCTTATTGATGGGCTATGGGTTCCCAATCTGTAATCCCCCCATTTATAATGATATAATTTTACTTCTTTGATGCCTGACACCAGATCACTTCAACACCTCATGGCCACAGAGTCTGGTGTGCTTCTTCCATGTCACTACAAATATTTTCAATGAAGTACTATAACCAAAAAATAAATAACACACAATTTTGAAATCCACATACAAGGTAATTCCTCACAAAAACTAACAAACCCAATATCTAAAGCAATGAAGCAATACAGGAAGAAAAAAAAACTCAACACAACACCCACATATTCTCACATATAATATTTACAAATTTAAAATGAAATGAGAGTAACATATACACACATATCCATAATGTCACTGAATGTTAATGGATTAAATGGACCAGCAGATACATGATGTAGCAGAATGGGTAAGAAAATAAAATTCATCTATATGCTGCATGCAAGATGCACACATCAGAAAAACATATTAATATACTAAAAATCAGTGTCTGAACAAAAGAATATCAAGCAAACAGAAAACAAAGGATATATACTTCAAGTCAAACAATGTGAAATAATTTATTGAGACCAGAACACACTACCTAATGATCAAGGGAAAACAGCCCAACCAAACATTACTGTGATAAACATATATGCAACCAATGGAAGACCCTCAAATTCCATCAATGAAATCCTCACATAATTGAAAAGCGTATGGCTATCTCGGCAATAATAATAATATGACACTTCAATACTCCACTTTCGAGGAAAGAGAGAACATCAAGAAAGAGACTCTATGAAGCCACGGATGAGTTAAATACCTCAAGCAACAAAATTGACATCATCAACATAAACAGAATGTTGCATCTAACTAAAACACACTATATGTTCTTCTGCAACACACATGAAACATATCATGAATAGACCACATACTAGTCCACAAAGCATGCCTCAACAAATTTTAAAACAGGAAAAGATATACTACAACATATCTTCTCAGAATATAAAACTAGAAATCAACAATGAAAGCAACAGAATCATAAAGACAAGAATATGGAGATAGAACAACTTAGTACTAAAAATGATTGGTTAAGAATTCAAACAAGGGAGGAAACTTAAAATTCCTTAGCAAAATGATAATTATAACACAACATATCAAAGACTTTGGGATATAACAAAAGTAGTAATCAGAGGTAGGTTTTAGCAATCAGTCCACAAATGGAAGATGAAGAGAAATACAAAGACAAATAACACTCTAACACAACACCTTTAAGACTTGGAACTAGGAAAACATAAATTCACCATTAAAGCATGGAAAAAATCATAAGGATCAAAGAAAAAATAATGATATGGAAAACAAAAAACAGTGGAAAAATTCTACAAGGCAAGAAGTTGGTTCTTTGAAAGAATTAATAAAACAAAGACCAAAGACCAGAACCAAATTTAAAAAAGGAAAAGCAGAAAGAAAATGTGAAAGTACACAGAATAAGAGAGAAAAACAGTGATATTACAATATATTCAAATAAAGTAGAAATAATAACAACAACACATAACTGAGAAAAACTGCATTCAAAAAATTTGGACAATCTAGGAGAAATTAAAAATTTCATATATTCATTGGCCATTCTGTGTCATGCCAGTGTGACTAGAGAAACAAATCCAGAGGTACTCTATCTGTGTGAGAAATAGTTTTTTTTTTTCAGGAAGTAATTGTATATCAAGAAAACCACCGAGCCCAATCCCACTCAAGTCTGTATGTCTGATACTACTCCATAAGTCCCTTTGAAGACTCACAAAGCGACATGAAATGATGCAGAATGCTGGGAAATCACTAGCTGGGGGTGCAAGGTCAAGTGGATCTAATGGCACAGCTCATCAAAGGGATATGGCAGGTCTCAGAGTTGCTCCTCAACAGGGAGGTAAAGATGGAGAGAGCGGGAGAGCAGCAGGCCTCCACAGAGCCATCCATCTTGGTCTCAAGTTGTGACATGATGGACCGAATAAACTTCACCCACATCTTCTTAAAGGTGCCATGTTAGTCCAGAACATTATCACACGCTCCATTTGATGCAGATAGACATTGGAAAACTGAATAGGCTAAAGGAGAAATAGAACAGGTCTATAAGAAATTTCCAGGCAAGAATATCCAGGATAGAATGATTTCACAGGGTAATTATACCAAATATTCAGAGAAGGTCTGACACGAATCCTACATAAATAATTCCATTAACAGAGATAAAGACATCAAACTCTCAAACTCTTTCTATGAAATCAGAATAGCACTGATACCCACACCAGGCAAAAGTCACAAAGATAAAACTGTTTGGAACATTATCCCTTGTGAAAATATATGTTAAAATTCTCAACAAAACTCTGGCCAATAGAATCCAACATTGTATCAAAAATATAAAATTCACCATGACAAAGTGAGTTTCATGCTAGGGATAAGGCATGGCTCAATATATGAAAAATAATCAATGTGATCCACCATATAAATAAAGCAAAGAATAAAAACCACATGATCATATCAACAGATTCAGAAAAGGCATTTCAAAGTATTCTATATCTATTTTATTTTTAAAAAATAATAAAAATAGGAATAGAAGGGCAATTTCTCAATATAATAAAATCAATATATAAAAAAACCAACAGCCGACATCATTCTTATTATAGACAAACTAGAAACATTTCCACTGAAAACAGGAACCAGAAAAGCGTATCCCCTTTCACCTCTGACATTCAACATCATGCTAGAAGTGTTAGCTAGAACCATCAGACAGCAGAAAGAAATCAAAGTAATACAAATAGGCAAGGAAGAAATGAAACATTATTAGCAGATTATATGATCTTTTCCATAGAAAACCCAAAAACTTCAACAAAATGCCTTCTGGAAACAATCTAGGGATTATCAAATTTATCTGGTTATAGATAATTTGTATCTGTAGCCAGACACAAAATTAACATCCAGAAATAAATTGGATTTCTGTATACCATAGAAAAGAGCAACAATAAGACATAAAATGGAAACAATTACAATAACTACACAAAAGATGAAATACTTGGCAATAACTTTAACTAAAGAAACAAAAGACCCCTACAGAGAAAAAGCACAGAACATTGCCATAAGAAACGAAAAAAGACCAGCATAAAAGGCAGAGTAACCCAATGCTCATGGATAGTCCGACTTAATATTGTGAAAATTTCAATGATACCTAAAACAATCCACAGATGCAAAATCCAAATCCCCGACACATTCCTTAAATTAATGGAAAAAGAATTACCCATTAAATATAGGCATGCAACGAAAGGTGCAGGACAATTAAAGCATTTCTTTTGTGGTATCACTGCAGCAAAGCATTTTTTAAAAAGTAGATCCAAGTAGAAGGCCTCTTACTGCCTGATTAATAACTTAATATGTAGCCCAAGTAGTCAAAATAGCCTGGCACTGGTACAAGGAAAGCTATACAGATCATTGGATCAGAACTGAATACCCATATATAAATGCATCAGTCTACAGTCAACAAAACTTCAACATAAGACCTAGAAATATCCATTGGGACCAAAATAGCCTATTAAACAAATGGTATTGTAGAAAATACATTTCCATATGCAGAATAATGAAACAAGACACAATTTATAAACAATGAACTCAAAACTGATTAAAAACCTTAATGGAAACCCCAGAAGTGTTAGCATCATCAATGAGAAAGCTGGAACAAATGCAAAGGCCCAATTGCAGGGCACACATGGGATACCAAGTATGAAAGAGGAAGCACATGTATCAGAAGAAAAGATAGATGACCGGACATACTGACTTTCTTCACTTACACACATAAGAAAGAAGTCAATGAGGAACGACCACAAGCCTATTAAGAAATGCGAAAGGGACATGAACAGAGTTCACAAAAGAAATACAAATGGCTAAAAAACAGAAGAAAGACATGCTCACGATCACTAGTCATCAGGAGATTCTGAATCCAGCCTGAACCTCTAGCAGCTCCCTGAGAGTGCACTTTTGTTACCACTGTTGCATGATCTTCAGCAAAACCTGATGGCAAGACCTCTTCACAGTGTTGAAAAACAGGAGGTCACTGAAGTGCAAGTGGTCCAAGTCATGGCATTTTCAATTTCCTCCTGTTGAATTTTAATGAGGAATACAAACATTGCATTTGATCTGTGGTGCTGGTGAAGCATATAAAAAGTATCATGGACCCCTCCCCCACAAAACAAGTCTATCTATGAAGACGTATGACCAGAGTTCTCCTTAGGGGCAAGGATGGCAAAATTTTCTTTCTTGTACTTTGGCCATGATGTAAGGAGAGACCAATCTAGAGACAGACATTATGTTTGGCAAAATAGGGAAACCATTACAAAAGGAAAGGTCCTCAAGAGATGGATGGACACAGTCACAGCAAGCTTAGGAATCATTGTCAGGAGGACGTAGGACCAGATAGTGTTTCACTCTTTCGTACAGAGTTGTCATGTGGTGCAAGTGACTCAAAGGCCCCTAACAAGCACAGGAATCTATTGAATCGATTAAATAGCAACATTCTGAACTTCTGGCAGGAGATTCAGGGATTTTTCTCGCCTCATCCCTTCAGGATGCCAACTGGAAGTTCAAGATTTTACAAACCCCTCTTACATTCTTACCTGCTGACTCCCACTGCTATTTTACATGCTATAATCCATTGGGGTGACTCCCAAACTAATGGTGATTATATCATCTTTGAAATTTCAAATTTATTGAAACCAAAACTTATACAAATAAACAGATACATAGTGGTCTGTGTGACATGATGAAAAGTTATTATGTACCGTATACCAACTGATTAAAGCAGACGTTCACATCAACTAGGAAGAACTGGGAACTTCTGTGTTTAGGATTTTCATTTGCCAGTTTTGCATGGTACATTAAATGATGCTTCCTGCAAGTACATCTCAGGAAGTAGCTTCTTGACTACATCTCTTCTGGTCTGCTTAGCCCTCACCAGCAAATTTAGCTGTGACTGGAAATTTCAAATGAAGGCAAAGGATATTCAAAAGTTATTCTCCAGAACCAAGAACAAAGGCTACATCTCTTGGCATAAAACTAGGCCCTGTATCCCATAGACTGTAAGTACCTTTCTTTTACCAAATACATTTATTGTATTTTCTTAAAATACTTGAAAATTAAAATGAGATTAATTTTAAAATTTAATCTTTAAAATCAAATTATTTTTTTCACCAGGGTGCTATTTAATGTTTGGTAATTTTGTCTTATTTACAATAGACATTTTCCTTTTTCATATCTTATATATGCACATATCCTGTACATTGTCCCTTTTAATATAAGACCCAGCACACTCCATACATTGAAAAAAATATAATCTTACTTCATAAATTCTTATTTTTACATCTCTTTAAATTTAGTAACATAAACCAAAAGGACCTATATAATGGGGTGGAAGTAGCAATGTCAAATTTTATATTTATTATTCACTTTATTATTTAGTAATTAATATTGACTCATGCACTAAGAATCAAGAGAGAATGGAAAGAATACACAGAGTCACAGTAACTAAAAGAACTAGCTGACACTCCATTATTCAGGAGGAACCATATTATTATAACCACTGGTATTGGAGGAAGAAGTTCAAGCTACAATGAGTACATTATCCAGAAACAAAACTCCAGGGATTTATGAAATACAAATTCATATGTTTCAACAAGATGATGAATCACCAGAAACCTGAAAAAGAGCTATTTGCTCAATTAACTGGATGAGATTCATATCTCTCTCAATTCCAAAGAAAGGTTACCCAAAACAATACTTGAATTATAGAAAATATCATTGATACCACAATGCAAGTAAAATTTTGTGAAGACATTTTAACAATGGTTGAAGCAAGACATTGACAGGGAATTGCCAGTTCAGAACGGATTCAGAAGGGGAGGTGGAACACAGGATTTCATTGTTAATGTGAGATGCAATTTGATTGAAAACAGAATACTAGGAAAATATTTGCATATGTTCTGTGGACTATGGGCCCTGTTCATATGAAAATGCCTTTGACAGTATGGACCATAATAAACCATGGATGACCTTTAGAAGAATGGAATTTCTGGATCAATACATTGTGCTCCTGTGGAAATTGTACACTGGAAATCAAGCCAGCTTGTCAGCACACCAATTGAAAAAGTATGTTGAGGGCATACAACCTTGAAGCCTACCTTTCCAGGTTTTGAATCATGGAATATTCCTGTGTTAGTCCGGGTAGAATAGAAGAACAAAATTCAGAGACACACATATGGATATAAGGAATGGGTTTATATTCAAGGGGAACAGGACATTGAGAAAACATACCAGCCCAGTCCAGCTCAAAGTCACAAGTCAGATATTAACCCACATGCCTGAAATCAGTCCATAAAGTCTCCTTCTGACCCATGAAGTCACAGGTCAGTGGCTACAGAGTCCCGGCACCAACAGGGGTCTCCCCATGTCCCCTCTCTTCCAGGGCTCAGGGTCCATCAACTGCATTTCGTGGTGGCAGAAGCAACTCATCGCTGGAAGAGGCCTCCATGTGGCTGCCCCAGCCTCAGAGGTCCGGCTCCATCAGGGCAAAGCCGTGTGGTTTCTCCACCGGCCACTCCAGCCTCCCAGACGCCGCCATTCTGTGTTGCCTGCGGTTAATCATCTCTGAAACCAACTCCCAACAACTCGGGAAGATGGCTTCTCATCTTCATGAAGGAAATATCGTGAGATTTCCCAGGAGTCTCAGGTGAAAGCCATGTCCACACAGAGACCTTATTGGCTACTCAATGGCTATCTTCAGATTAACAGGCCAGACTCCACCCCTACATTTCAATAATAAAATTAACATAAGTACATGACTGCCACAATTCCCTTGGTCTGTCTGCACTGCTGCCTCTTTGTTCTTGTACAAGTTCCTCATGGTGTTTATTTCAGATATGTTTGTCATTGGGGATCACACTCTTGAATTTTGGTCATATCCTGTTCTGTTTATCAGTATATCAATCTCAGGGTTGATGCACTTATAGGGGCAGCAAGTAGAATAAGGGTTTCTAGGCAATGCAGTGGGGGTGGGGAGCAGGAAAAGGGAACTGATGTCAAGGAGTGCATGAAGGAAATGCATACTTTGAAACCGATTGTGATAGCAATTATACAATACTGCTTAGTATGTTTAAATGATGGAATGTTATATCAATGATCTATATTAACTCCCAATAGAAATGTTTTGAAATATCTATATATCCATATTTATATCATCTATATCTATATATATTGCCTTGGAAATCCTGAGGCAGCTTCCATGATTTGAGACTGTCTCAATGACACTGGGTTAATAGTTCTGTTATCAATAAAGTTAATCATTTGATATGCGGGAGAGTGGAAGACTTTTGATAGTTCATTTTTTGCAGAAAGAAATGCAAGAATTTTATTGTATTTAAAGAGATTTTTTTTCCTTTTTTTCTTTTTGATCAAAGTTAAATTTTGGACTAGTAATATTTTGGGGGGATCTTTTGATATAAATTTATTCTTAAGTACAGTTTAGCAAGTTGGAACTTTTAAGTTCCAGAAATATGCTCAGTTTAATAATAAGGGAAACTTTCTATGAGACAAAACTGATGAGATTTATGCTTTTATAATACCAAGATAGAGGAAAAATAAAGTACCAGCTTAAAGGTAGTAAAACATGCACATATTGTGGTGGTATTGGTAATTAGGTGTTTGTATGTGCACTTATGTGTGTTTACCTTGTTGAGCTATGGTAGCATGATGAGGGAAGGTGTGGACAGCTAACATCAAGGTTGGTGCTTGGTGCTGTGTATTTGGAGCAAGGTGAGATTCCCTGTTCTTGAAAAGTTTACAGTCGCCAGAAGCTCTTACAGGGTTGCTCTGAGTTGGAATAGATTAGGCTATGGATGTCATGTGAGTTTTGTCCATATGGAAAATGGTGAATTCGTCAATAAGTATGTGTTCTGTTCTGTCAACAAGACACTCCAGCAAACCACCAACAAAATACAAAAATCAGTGTGAATTGTATTTGCTATTTTAAGAAACCATTTTTCATGTCACAAAGATGTATGAGGGAAATATTGCAAGTATTTTTCTGTTGCTTTTAAATAAGTTGTTTTGCTAGGCTACCTTTTTCTCACTTGAATTTTTTAATAAATGCTAAAACTAAAAGTGCCTGCTGATGTCGTTTAAAGAAATCTGAATAGTTCATTAAGGAATAACAAAAACAGAGATTTTGAACTACTTTTGAGATTCTCATAAATCAGTGACATTTGCTTATAAAAGAAAGATACATAGTGTTGAGTTGCCATTTCAATTAATGAAAGTTTAAACACCATTCTGCATTTCTTGTCTAAAATGTTTTCTAGAAACCAATTTCTACCCACCCTCAAATCCTTTTCAGGCCAACATAGGATGCTTTTTTGAGTGCAGGTTGACTCTAACATTCTTTAAAACATAGTACTTAAATGTTTAGTATACATACATTAATACAGTTTTGTT
The DNA here is from genome assembly GCA_004026705.1 of Nesogale talazaci. Taxonomy (NCBI): domain Eukaryota; kingdom Metazoa; phylum Chordata; class Mammalia; order Afrosoricida; family Tenrecidae; genus Nesogale; species Nesogale talazaci. Next base: position 183,551 of record PVJH01001218.1, read on the forward strand.
ATTTGTTTTGAATATTCAGCACAGTCTGCTTCCAATCCCCAAAAGTGCCAGTAGTGCTGCTGGGTCTCTTGAGGACCAGCAGAATACATAATTTTTACAGGTAATTGCATAATGAGATGCATCACATACTCTCCTAACAACTGGGACACTTGCTTGCCATTCCAAAATTATATATATTTCCCAAGCCAGCCAACCACCTAATGCATACCATTTGATGATCCCTTGCCCATGAGTGAAAGAAAAATTGGCAAAAGTGCCATTATCTTTAGTTACTCGAAAATGTGCCATTTCTAAGTCTCCTGTTTTGTGACAGTCTCCCTCTGCAGATACCTTTTCTTTTTCTCAGAAGAGGCTCTTATACCATGAAGCTGATCAAACAGCACACCATTATCAATAGCCTCAGGCAACATGGAGCAGGCTTTGTTAACAGTACATGAAAGAAAGAGACTCTCTAAAATGTCATTCTCCTTCTGAGCATATGCCAGATTATCAATTCATGTACTTGAAATATCTACAGAATAGTAATGAACCTGAGGAAACAAAAGGTAGACCATGGAAATCAATCTTAAAAAGAGCATAGGAAATGTCACAAATACAGTTCACAATTTTTGGTATGAAGTAAAAGAAGTGCTTCTGAATGTAAGTTATCTTTACAATTATAAAACAAGTATGAGAGCTGAGCCCTGGTGGCGCAGTAGTTGTGTGCAAGACTGGGGCACACAGGGTTGACTGTTCAAATCCAGCAACAGTTCTCCAGTAGCAAGGCTAGGCTTCCTACTCCCACCAGGGCAGTGATGTGGGAAAAGAAACAAGCAAATAAACAAAAATGAAGAGACAATCTGAGTTAACAGTGTTATAATTTATTGAACCCTAAAATATTAGAAAAAATAAATAAATTTAACAATGATGGAATTAAGATTATTTGTGATATTGAAAGCAGAATGTGGTATTGTGTGTGTAGATTCAAACCACACAGATCTAATAATATAGGACACTGTCAGATATAGACAATTTAAGAGCTATGACCACCCTAGAAGAACGAAGTAAATCAGGAAGGACACTTCAGCCAAAGTATTTTGTAGCTGCAGTGTGATATATGAGAGTTTAGACTACTTGCCTCCCTGGTTCTAGGCGTTACTAGGTTGGAATATGAATAACTGGAATCTCAGAAAGAAACCATCGTTGTCCTTTAAAGCAACCTAGGGGAGAAGGCTAGAAGATCCAAATGTATTGAATTCACAATCTTTAACTCTCATGTATCACAGGGTCAAAATCTAGAGCATTTGAAGAACCAACGCCCAGAGTGCACAGTAAATACCTATAGAAATAAAATTTGTAAAGCCATTTAAGTGCGTGGAATCTGCAATTCAATAGCTCCCAGATCTTCTGCAAATGCCGTGTCCTTTCTCTACCTTCTTTTCCACATCCTATAAAGATCATAGGAAACATGACAGATGTTCTTCACAATTTTGATAGCACATGTCATTGGAAAGTGAATTTTTTTTCATTATACCTACTGAATTCAGGATTGTTAAGAATATCTGTCTTCCATAGCTATCTCCTGATATTTAAAATTACAGAATTTGTACTCATTTAGTAAGTTCCATAAATTTCAGAGTTGAATCTCCACTAATTTAAGTTTGATGCTTTGAATGAACAAACACTTGAAAACCATTAATGTTTCATGGGAAAGAACTAATATGCTCCTAAGTAAACATAATCTCTCTGCCTTGCTTTCCTTGCAGAAATCTGTGAAAATCTTTTGAAAGATCAACTGATTCCGATGGAGAAAATTGCTTTCTATACAAAAGTTTTCTACTTTATGTAATCTGTATTGAGTATGTGGCAACAACAGTATATTCATAGTTTTTATTAACTGAATAAGTATTTCCGGGCTGTCTCAATCAATGCTTTGCTTTAAATGTAAAATATGTAATACCATTAGAAAGACAGCCACTGACTCCTTCTAAATAGAAATAAAGACATGCACCAAATCCCTCTGGGTTTGATTACAAGCACTCATAAAAAGGATTAGCTTTTGTGCAAATCCATATTGAGAGCAGTTTCTGGAAAATGTAATTGAATTCTAGTAATTTAATTAATTAGTTTGATAATTACAATTGCATCAATCATTTGAATTTTATTAGCAACAGATTGAAATAGGGAAACTCTATGAAATATTTATTAATATTTTATTTAAATATATAGGATAATAAATATACTGATGGCACAGATCCTTTTATCTACGATGATAAATGATAATCTCAGAAAAAGTGGTTTATAATGAGAAAGAATTATAACACCCACATGCTCTTCTGATTTATTTTAGTTGTTTGTGAAGTAAAAGAACTTTGTTTTGTTATGACAAACTATTTGGATATAGCCTCCAAACTTGCAGAAAGGCATAGTCCTGAAATTATATATATGTATATGTATATATACACACATACATACATACATACATGTAGAGTGAAATATGTTGCTGAACATCAATATCTATTTATATGTATAGTCTAATACAAAAATCCTAAATGACCAGATTTATTGCTGAAGATAAGCAAATATTCTCTTAGGGAAATCTGGGCAAAAATGTGGTGCATACAAATCTATAAAATATGTTGATTACTGTTTGAAAATGTATACACAATCTTAGTTCCAGTCCTCATCAAACTTCAATAGAAATGTTGCCGTAATATTGTAAGAGCTTCAAATTGATTATTCCTGACTCAGTAATGTCTGATGAACATTTTTGTTTTGTTTTGTTTCAACAAAACAGCTGAATTTGTAAAACATGGGTGTGTCAGTACAATAACTGCAATTGGAAAAACATTTCAAGTTGATTCCTTGCTGGAAATATAATCGAGAAATACCTAGAAAACAAAGGCATTGTGTTACATCGCAAACAAATTTCTTGGCTAACGGAGTCACAAATGGGCCCAGCTCAAAGATAAATTGACTATACACTCTAAATATGTGTTGATTTGAAAAAAACTCCAATCTCTATCAGACTTCTGAAAAGGACTTGGTGTGCCTTATGTACAATTCACATTTCAGCACTTCAACCCATAGTTTTTCCTGATCATGTTGTGTTTTGGGTACACCCACAGTTTGTAAATCTGAATTTGTTCCAATTTTGCTATTCAGTTATGATTTCATTGTTTGGAACGGAGGCAAAAAAAAGCCCCATATAAGGAACATAGAAAATAGTTAACTGTGATCACTATGTCAGGCTGTGAAAAGTATATGTGGACCCTACTATTTAATACATTTCCACTTAATCAGAATGGTACAAAAAAGTGTAAAATATGTAGTTAAAGTTACTCACCTCAACGTCACATAACCTTGTTTTCTTTCCTCAGTCTAAAGACCGTTGCAAACCTTTTTACTACCTCCCTCAAACTCTGCCTGCGATGGCTTCTGGATAAAAGGTTTCTATCATAGAAAGAAATGCATCTAGACACTGATTCCGGCCAAGTGTTTCTTTGATCAATGATTCAGTCCCCCAAAAATGTCCAATTTTAGATTTAAAATTTAATTTCTCTTTGTTTTGTATTTCTTGTTCTTTAAAACTAGTTAAGCTGTATGTTTGCTCTAGGATATTTAATCAGATCCTAAAATAAGTTGTTTAAGTTTACTGTTATGATAATGTCATTAATTAAAGGGAAATACATTTTTCTAAGTCATCAGTGAAGGCTTTGATACAGAAGTGACATGATAGTATAGTTCTAAAAAATAAGCCATATAAAATATAGAACATTCCATATAGATAGAAGAGCATACATAGAAGGAAGAGTGGACTTTATAAGGAATTAAAGAGACTGTATACAGATTAAGAAGCTTCTGTGTGCTTGTTTAACACGCTTGTCTTCTAATTAAAATGTTCAAGTCTATGCAGACGCACCTTGGTAAACAAGACCTGGTGATCTACTATGAAACTCGCCCATTTAAAATCCAATAGAGTAGTTTTACTCTTGCACGCATGGAATATCCCAATGAATCAGATTCGACTTGATTGTAAGAAGTTTCTATTATAAATGAAAATAAAGTGACTCACAATGAGGTTACAGGATTAGGCAGGGCGCATTAAGAAAAGGAATCTATATTCTAAGTGAAGTGAGAAACAAAAGAAGTGTTTTAAGTAAAAAGTGACATTTTAGGATTCAAATTTTGAACTAAATAAAATAATTATTCAGACAGTAGAACAAAGTGTTTGGTAAAAGGACCTATGCATTCATGAATCTTAGCCAGTTCAAAACTGAAACTTACTTCCACTGAGTAATGCTAACTCATAATGATCAGATAGGAAAAAGTACAGCTGCCTATGTATACCCTTGTGTCTATCCCAGGTTCTAAATCTTTATTGGAGCAGATAGTTTCATTGTCCTCCCTTGTAGGGACTGGTAGGTTGAAACTATTGTCCTTGAAGTTACCAGTTCAATGCATAGCTCACGATTCCACCAGAAAATTATTAAAGCACATTCTAATCAAAAGGATTACAATAGTTAGAAATAGGTTATGCATGAGGAGATTAAGAAATATTTTGGAATTCATAAATATTTGAATGGGCGAATGTCTGCTTCCTTAGAATATAGTGGAAAAGATACTTTGAATGGCAAACCTCCTTAAAAAACTGAAAAAAAAAACTGAAAAGAAGTCTGTGCAGTATTGTACTTTGGATTTAAAGAACTAGAACAGATGAAGAAATAGTAAGATGAAACAGGAACAAATGAAGCTCATGACCAGAACACAACAATTCTAGATCCTATTTCAAGGCAAAACCTCAAACATTTTCCTACTTCAGTACCAGTGGCACAGGTGGAAAGTAACCCAGCGATGCCCAAACTCAGCAGGACTCAGTCAGATAGCCATCCAAGCCCCTTTTCCTTTCATCCTACCTGTTAGCTCAGATTAAAAGGAGAATGACTCACAGAAAGAATCCCCCACGCTGAACCTTCTTACACAGACCATACAAGAAAAATCTTATTCAACAATCTCCCTCCCAACAGCCTGTAGATAACCCCAATTCCTGGAATTAGCCCTAGACACAATAGCTCTACCAAGAAACATACTCAGGGACTACCTCCTTGACCAGTCCTGTGAAATCCTGCTCGTTTGTACATTTTGACTCAAGTCCGAGGCCTCTCTCAGGTTTCTGCCACTAACCCTTTATGCCACCCTTGGAAACCTCTGTCTTTTCTCCAGCACGGATGCTAACACAGCCCTTCACAACAGTTTCTCCTGAGCCATGCCTCGATGCCCGCTTCTTCTATACTTGTTTTATTTTCCTTCTTTTTAAAAACTTTCTACCTCTGCTCTGCTGTTTTCTTTATTTTTGTCTGTGGCTCTATTGTCCTTTCACACTCCCTTCCTTTATTTTCTCTGTTTTCCTCTTTAAAATTCTCTATTATTTTTTCATGTTTCTTGACCACTCTCTGGGGTTTTTGTTCATTGGGTCCTTTGCTTTTCCCATATTCCGTTTCATTTCATTTATTTTTAGATAGTAAGTTATTTATCCTTGCAATGATTTTCCCGCATTTCCCTCGTTTTTTTAAAAATAATTCTTACTGATTTTCATTTTTACTCTTACTTGTCTGGGGGCTGGTTTAGTTTCCTTTTAGATGCCCCGTCATTGTCTCCCACCCAATGAAAGACAACAAACCTGTCCACACGTCCCAACCACACTCACATCTCCGGGTCAGGGCCACAACCCCTCTTGCGCAACCTGATCCTTTGTGCTGACCTGAAAGCACCATCCAAACTTGAGCCCAGTTGTCCTTAAAAACAGCAGGCAAAGAAGTCCATGCACCCACATTCCCATTAAATATCACAATTGCAGTTTTCATTTCTTCAACTGCTTACATGATCCTCACTGGTTTAGGAACTCTTTTCTTTTTATAAGCATTCCATATTTCCTTCACTACCGCCAAGCAACACAGGTAGCTGTGTTTCTTTGCTTCTTGAGATAACAAAAACTTTAAGCCAGTACTAATCCCTAGTGAATTAGTTTGCTGTATTTTTGTATTTTCCCATGGATTTCATTACAGCACATAGTAGTACTGAGAGATATCTTAAAGAGTCTCCTATATTCCAGACATACTGTACTTTACCTCCATTATATTACTCCTGTTTGTCTTTGGCAATCAGAATCCATCATACCAACCTATGAAGTAACTGTTTTCTGCTTGCTGATTCAGAAGCATTTGGACATGCCAAATTTTGTATTTTTCCATCATTATATCATAAACTTAATAGCCATTTCCACATATATGTCCCCTATTTATGTCAGTATATATCAAGAAATTCAACTACTGTTTGAGTTGTATAACATTTCCACCTGAGTATTTGTTCTTTGTCTTTAGAGGCCTGCTGGGACTTGAATCAAGTGTAGATCTAAAAAAGAAAAAAAAAACCCTCCTGGTGTTTGTTAGTAGTGGGTTAGAAAGATATTGGTGAGTGCCTTTTGAAGTACTTACCTCAGGATATGTCTCAGGCAGAGCTTCTTCACACAAATATGAATCAATCTCTCCAGGTCAGATTGAAAAGGTTAATTCCACTAGAAAGTTTGATCAGCAGATTCAGGATCTCCATATATTTTCTTTCAAATGACCCTCCCATATTTTCCCACAGAAATTTTACAAATTTCATTTTACCTCAAAACAATTCCCTTACTTTAACCTCAGGTAATTTTTTAGAGTTGCAACTTAGTTGCTTTTGTAGTTCAGTCACTTAGGATTTTGTTTCCAACATCCTCAACACTGTTGCTACCAAATTCAAAAATCCGAAAACATCACCAAGGAGTTGATTATGAACCATATTGACCATATATAGAATGTCTGGGACTGTAAATCTTTATAGAGGCTGGAGGCATAGAGGCTCACCTTCTTCCAGTGAGGCAGCTTATAAGTTTGAACTATTTACCAAACCAACAGCGCCACTGATAAAAATAGCATGGAGTAAGCATTTGGTCTCTTTTTCCTCGACAAGTTGTGAGAAGAATTAAGATCAATAATCCAAGGCTGATTTCTATAAGAGAAAAATCACATATGTTTCTATGCTCAAAATTAATTTTTTTTTGGTTTGCTTTTAAACCAAATCTGAAACCAACTGCTGTTTCTACAGGATTGTGTTAGTCCGGGTAGACTAGAGGAACAAATTTCATAGACACGCATATCAATGTAAGGAAAGGGTTTATATACAAAAGGAATGTGACACTGAGAAGGCATTCCAGCCCAGTCCAGTTCAAGGTCAAAAGTCCAATATTAACCCATACGCCCGAAATCAGTCTATAAAGTCTCCTTCTGACTCACGAAATCACAGGTCAGTGGGTGCAGAATCCCGGCAGGGGTCTCCACATGGCTCCTTGCTTCCAGGGCTCAGAGTCCATCAACAGCATCCAGTGGTGGTAGAGGCAACTCAGGATTGGCAGGACTCTCCATGTGGCTTCACAAGCTTCAGAGAAGTCTGGTTCCATCATGGTAAGGCCGTGTGGCTTCTTCTCCAGCTCCTCCAGCTTCTCAAATGCTGCCATATTGTCTGTGATTATTTGTCTCTGAAACCAACTCCCAACAACTGGGGAAGATAGCTTCTCATCTTCACGAGGGAAATATCACGAGATTTCCTAGATGTCTCAGGAGAAAACCATGCCCACATAGAGTCCTCATTGGCTATTCAATGACTATCTCCAGATTAGCAGGCTAGACTCCACCCCTACATTTCAAACATAAAATTAACATAAGCTCGTGACTGCCACAAGGATTATGTTGTATTTGATAATGCATTGCAATGGCCTCACTGAATTCACAAACCATGCCCATGCTTGTGGGGTTTATTAAATAAGCAACAGTTTAAGAGTTAGGAACAGAAACAACTCAGAATACTGGTATTTGTTTAAGACAATTTCCTAGCCATGCCCATAAATATGCCCTTGACACGCTCAGGAAAGTGTTAAAAGCTCCTTTATCTCTTCCAATAGCTTCTCAGAGGCATCCAAATCTGCCGGAAAATATTGGTCCAAATGTGCTCAGATCTAGCTGTATGGGTAATAAAATAATGCTCTACTAAATTCCTTGAAGCACTCCATTCTGCCAATATATACAGTCTGAAGCTTATGTGCTCTAATGTCCTGGAAGCCCAGTGTACCATCTCCTTCTGGTCCCTTGATTTCGTTCCTCTTGTTGCTCTCATGCTGTACATCATTGTGTGAGGTCTTCTCAGTATGCTCTTATAGTTCTTTGTTTTGGGGGCCAAAGAAGTTCTCTGTGCTGGGATCCCTGCTTCAAAGTACTAACTCCATTCCTGGAACTTATTTCCTGTTGATTGTAAGAGGGCACTTCTTCTGGGATCATTATTTTAAGCCTAGTGGGATAACAAAATTGAGCAATCCTCTCATTGGGGTTTCTGTACTCTAACTTACTAACAAGACTGCCTGGCACATCACCACAAAAGCCATGCACACAAACCTTGATTGTTGCCAGTTGCACCTCTTCCTAACCATGAACAAGATTTCTTTGCTTTGTTTGTGTATGTGTGTGTGTGTGTTTAAATCATTTTATTAAGGGTTCTTACAGTTTTTATCACAATCCATACATATATCCATTGTGTCAAGCACATTTGTGCATTTGTTGTCATCCTCATTTTCAAAGCATGTTCTTTTCTACTTGAGCCCTTGGTTTCGGCCCCTCATTTCTTCTCTCCCTACCCTAATTTCTCTCCCTCCCTCATGAACCCTTGATAATTTAAAAATCATTTCTATTTCTTCATATTGTACACTGACCAATGTCTCTCTTCACTCATTTTTCTGTTGCCCATCCCCCAGAGAGGTGGTTATATGTGATCAATTCCCCCTTTCTCCGGCCCACCTCCCCCTTCCCCTCCTCCTATCACTATTCTCATTATTGGTCCTGAGGGTGTCATCTGTCCTGAATTCACTGTGTTTCCAGCTCTGATCTGTACCTTTGTGCATGCTCCGATCTAGCTGAATTTGTAAGGTAGAATTGGTGTCATGATAGTGGGGGGGACCAGTAAAGAATTAGAGGAAAGTTGTATGTTTCATTGGTGCTACGCTGCAACCTGCCTGGATCATCTTTTCCTTGTGACCTTTCTGTAGGGGGGGGGTGTCCAATTTTCTACACATGGGCTTTGCGTCTCCATTTCGCACTCCCTGTCCTTCACATTGACAGTATGCCTGCTACCTGATCCTCATGATCATACAGGCTCATTTGCTTCTTCCATGTGAACTTCACTATTTATCACATAGATGGCTGCTTGTTTATCTTCAAGCCTTTAAGACCCAAGATGCTATATCTTTTGACAGGTGGCACCATCAGCTGTCTTCACCACATCTGCTTATGCACCCATTATGTCTTCAGCTATCCTGTTGAGAAGATGAGCATCACAGAATACCAAGTTATTAGAACTAAGTGTTCTTGTGTTGAGAGAACACTTATACTTAATATACAAATATATTTACATTGATTTCGTTCCCTATTTTTATACATGAATATATTTATATGTGTATATATCTATAATTAGACCTCTATAAACACCCATTTGTCTCTTGGTTCTTTCCTCTATATCCTTTTTTTTTAAGGCATCACTGCTCTCTGGTGGTGGGAGTAGGAGGCCCAGCCTTTGCTCCTGTGGAGCTGGAATTGAACCTCCATCCCAGTGTGCCGCAGTCCCGCGCACAACCACTACGCCACCGGTGCTCAGCCCCTCTATTTCCTTTTACTTTCCTCTGAACAAGAATTCTTAGTGCCTTTATCCAATATCTCTCTGACTGAAGTATTATACATCCTATATCCAAACAATTCCAACAGGCTAACTCCTCATGTACTGAAAATACTTGATCATCCACCATCTTCTGAAATACAAATGTGGTCACAGATAAATCCTAGGCCACCTATTTTGAAAGTATTTATTACGGAAGCTATATAAGTATCCTGGCCTGATAGACAGTGGACACACTAGCTGCTGGCATCAACACAGAAGGGTCCATTTTCACATTGGTAGTTATAGTTCCACCCACCTGGATGGGTGATGAACACTCCAGTTAATGACCAATAGAGAATATTTAACCTGTCTACATAGATATGAGGATTTTTCAAACAAATCATGGACATCATATTGGTAAAAATAGAGGGGCAATGGAAAGGAGGACAGTTTTCCCGAAGAATGAGTTGACACAGTGGGGACAGGCTTAAGATGAATTGTGAGGGTGGTGCAGGACCAGACAGCATTTCCGTCTGTTCTGCACAGGGTTACTGTGGTTTAGAATCAACTCTGTGGGACCTAAGAGTAACAAGATGAAACATGGGACCCTTCCCAGGCATTGTAGATATTGAAGTCAATGCCACAGAGCAACTTGTGCATTAGTTATTGAATGGATAACTAATTTTTTGTAAATTTTCACAAAGATTACAATTATGTGTTTAAAAATTAAGCTGATATATTTTGGAGATATTGTACAATATTTCCCTAAGAACTTTTTTTGTGAAGAAGTGTTTAAAATGTTAAAAGGACTCTATGTTCTATTTAACTAATATATATTCATGTATAATTTTTAAAGCTATAATTGTATTTTATCCTGCAATTAACCTTTAGAAGAAACTTGTCTAGCTTTACTTAATTGTACTTAGGAGAGCAGACTCACAGAGACACTTGAAGCTTGTTCTTCAGAAAACAATAGAAAGTCAATGAACATATCTTATGTTAGTCTGAGTAGACTAGAGAAACAAATTCACAGACACTCATGTGAATAGGAAAGAACTTTATATATGAGAGCAATTGAGTAGTGAGTAAACATCCTGGCTCCCTCCAAATCAAGTCCATCAATCCCATATTGGTCCATATATGTGATAGCAATCTATTGATATTAGCCCATGTGTGCAACACCAAGTCCTCATCTGACTCATGAAACACACACAGTGACTCCAAATGCAAAAAGATCACAGGTCAGTGGGTGGAAAGGCTCATGAATCTAGTGACAGTGGAAGCATCTTAGTCCTGGCAGGGATCTCTGCATGGCTCCTCCAGCTCCCAGGATTCTGGCTGCATCAGGGTAGCTTCATGTGGCTTCTTGTCAGAAAGGCCTCCCAGAGACTAAGCCTACATCCTGCCTAAGATGAGCTATTTATCTTTTAGTGCCCTCAAATGAGGTCATCAAGCTACAACCTGATTGACAAGCTAAATTTCACCCCTTCACCCTTAATCCTCTCAAATCAACAACAGATTATATAACTACCACTTTTCCTTTTTCTAAAAATCCAATGGTGGCTCACTTGTCTTGTGATTGTCTTAGCAAGATTTTCCATTTTCTGTTCTTTATAAAGTTTAAGCACTGTCTTATACAATTATATGTACTGAACTAATCCACCAACTAACCATTTTAAATAATTCCTTATGAAGCCATACATAAATACCCAAAAAACTTAACCAGAGCACTGATTTATACTGTAATGACTTGCTGCTCAACTATAACATCCCCTTAAATCTGTTCAAGCATCAGCTAATGGTTGTTTTCTTACATGTGTGTGCATCAAATCATAATGTTCATTTACAATATATACCGTCAATGAAACATAAGTATACTTCATTCCTTCATTAATTTCTACAACTAGTATTTTTCACAGAGCATCTCTTTACAAGAAAACACAGCGAATTCTATTTCCTACTTAAAATTTAAATTTATAATTTACTTGAACAATGTATTAATGTATTATACTTTGATGTTCATCAAAGGGATATGAATTATTCTGATTTATTTACATTCCTATTTCAATTCTATAGGTTATATTTAATTTTTAAAATCAGAGGGGAAAATGGAGAGATGAGAGTATCAAGCCAAAAACTGAAAGGAAAATTTTAAAAGTAACACTATTCTAAATATAATAAACTAGAAGGTCTATCATTTAGAGGGTCACATAACCAAACTGAACCACTTTGTGCTGCCTTTTTTCCAAGGATATAAAATTTGAAACTCTAATAAATTATTTAAGGGATTCCTCTGTGATTCATCAGTTATTGATTAAATGTCTAATAACTATGAAAAAATAGCTTTCCTTACAGTCTTATATTTGGATAGATTTGCAGATCCTTTTACAGCAGTAATTTAAAATAAGAAAACTGATAAAATATTTTCTCAAGTTATGCATCTTCAAAAGGTCACAAGAGTATGAAGGTGCAAGTGTATTATACTTGTATTTTAGTCATTTAGTTTTCTCCTCTCTTTACTTTTCATCATTGTATTTGATATCAATTAATTACATAAAATTCATTTCGAGGACTTAGAGAATAGAGATAAAAATACAGTGCCCCATAATGAAATTAGTTTTTGTATCTATGCGATTACTGGTTTGATTAGTGGTTTGATTTTATCTGAACATTAAGATCTTGTTTCACAACAATTTGAATAAAAAATTGAATTACCTCTTAATGTTAGGAAAGATTAACAAACACCCTGCTTTTTAAGAGTATTTATCTCCACTAATTGTTATACTTGGAAAATTATTGCATGTTGAACTTATTTTGAAAATTAACATGCTAAAATGCTGTTGATGAATGTATATTGCTTTTATTTAATAACTCGGTAAATCAAGGTGAAAGTAAAATTCATAAAGTACAAAATCACAGACATTGTTCTAAATACTTGTGGATTATTGTCTCTAGTTAAGTAAGTCTTAAACTTTAAAATTATTTTGAATTATATTTTCCTGCTGAAACCTCTGCAAATCTGAAATTATTGTTATTCTTTATATGGTGACAGGTTTTGTCTCAGGGCCAATGATAATCAGGTTTTGTGTAACTAGGCTGGACCAGGATCCTTAGTAGTGTTGCACAAAGTATTCATTCATATGGTTATGGTACAGGTCAGAGCCTGATGACATCTCTTGAGGACATGACCTACTTCTTATCCATAAATAGACTGAAGAACATTGATTCCCTCTTCTTCTTTCTGCTAGCCTTGCTCCTGCATTTGGCTTCTTTGGTCAGTGGCCACCATGTGACCAGCTGATCCTCAGAGGAGCTGGTGTCCTGCCACATTTCTTGTTGACCTTGGATCCCCTCAACTCTGTCTCCCTTGGCCTGTGCTTTTCCTACTTCCTAGCTCATTGCTCCAGAAGCTGCTTAAGTCAGGAACAGACTCTATCCTCTGACTCACAAGATTGAGTTGGACTGGCCTTACCCACTCTGTGGCTCTGTAGGTGACTCTCTCAATATAAATCCCTTTCTTGATATTAATTGATTTCACATACATATAGGAGTGTCACTGGTTTTGGTTCCCTATAAAGCCCAACCTAACACAGGGCCTATCATTGAGAATGTCAATCTAATGTATAAGGTTATAAGAGATATGTAAAAGTATGAAGCATTAGAACATTTCTCAGAATACTCAACATATTCCTAAAAACTTCCCCTAGACAGTGTTATCCTGTGACCTAGTTTTAATTATAGCTTATCAGGATCTCTGAGAATGTTTCCCTAAGTTCAAAATAATTTGGAATACATGTCAAAATACCTACAGCAAATTTCTTTATAGCATCACGTACCTTTTGCAGGTTCCTAACTGAGGTACAATATGATATCTTTTTTCTAAAGTTTACCAACACAAATATAATAAAAATATAAAGTCATAAATGCTGTCTTGATAGTTGATAAAAGCCCTTATCATCTTTAGTAATCGTTACTGTTGTTAGGTGTTTTTCAGTAGATTCCACAACAGAACAGCAGCATAAAACACTGCCAGATCCAACTTCATTCTCGGAATCACTTCTATCTTTAAGCCCATTGTTGCAGTCACGGAATCCATCCATATCATTAAGGGCCATCCTCTTTTGCACCCTTAGCCAGAGCCTGCTCACCCTTTGCAGCACGATCAGAGCTTGTGAGACAAAGTCTTGCCATCCTCTCCCACAAAAAGTGTATCTTGGCACTTCTTCCAAAACTGATTTGTTCTTTCATCTGGAAATCCATAGAATTTTCAATATTCTTCTACATAATATTCTACTATAAATTCTACAATAATATTCTACTATAAATGGGTATCAATTTTTCTTCAGTCTTTCTTATTCATTGTTTAGCTTTTTAAATGCCTATGAGTCCACTGAGATTGTTTTAAATATGTATTATGTAGCAGATTTTCCAAATACAGGAAGTCTTTTAATTTTATAACTGCTGTTTCCATGGGTGTTTATTGTAAATTCAGACAATATAAAATCATTGGGAAGAATTTAACAACTTAAAACTTTCCCAAACTCAGTAACCTAAAATTTACATGTGAAGATAAAACAAAAATCACATATAATCAATGAGTCTACTTATTTTTCTTTCAATAATCTACACAAGTAATAAATAATCAGAAAAGCAGAAAATGTCTCTCATTTTCTAATTTTTTAAAATATTTCAATTATTAAAGTGCGCAAACGCTAACTTACATTGTATTGGCAATAATCGAATTGTCACAAAATTTATTTTCATTATTATTTTATTTCATTCTATAATGAGTCTCAGGGCCACAAATAGATGTTTCACAGAAACAATAAGTATACAAAAGGAATTTTGTGTATGTGTTTATGTAACTAATCCTTTCTGGAATATTATGATTAGTATTAATTAATCTGTAGAAACATTGCAATATATATTAATCTTGTTTTAGTTTATATTCAGAGGCAGAATATAATTTGCTGATCTTATTTAGATAGGGGGAGAGCTTAGTTTCTAGTCAATGCAATACTTCATATATTTTTACATCACAGAAAAAAGTTTTGTAATTATAACTTTCAAAAATTTAAACAATCTACAATGTAAGACTATGAGAAAGATAATTATTTTAGTAACTATGAAACTGTTATCTTTATTTCATTTTTATATACAAGACATAAATAAAAATCATGTATTTATGTATATACCTCAAATCAAAGATGAAATATCTTGTTATTGTTAGTATCAATAGTAGCATAGTACCAGAGTAAAAGACCCATTACAGATGATAAGTGAAAGCAAATGCACACCAATTTAATAAGCTTAGAGTAAAACATTGAAAGAGGTCATCTGCTTTGAATACACTAAAAATGATATCTTATTAAAATAGTTATTGGTCATCCCAACAGATAATTTCTTAAATATAGATTCTTCACACGGTTCAACAGAATTTTATTAAGCCCCAATAAGACTTCTACAAATGTATATAGAAAATATTGTTGTCAATTTGATACTTATGTTAACTTTAAAATGGAGGTGTAAATCTGACTAGGTATGATGCCCAACTATCAGATCAAATCATTTCTGGGGTCATAAAAACTTGTTTTCAAACAAGCAGCCATCTAAGTGAGACATCTATTAAGTTCACATGGGAGAAGCACACCAACAGCAGTGACCAAAGGATTGTAAGTCCAAAGCTGCTACGTGGAACGGTATCAGTGGCTGACGTGTGAGATTCTGGTTTGCAGGAGGCTGTGGATGACAGTGAGAGCCCAAGATACATTTGTGAGACCTACGTAGATCTACGTGAGTCCTCCCCAACCTCACCCCACGGATGTAGGACCTGATCTGCTTTCCAAGATTTTCGGTATTTGTGTGTGTTTTATTTATTCATATGTTGGCTTATCTCAGATGTAGTTTGTCATTGGGGGTGACCGTTTTGAATTTTTGTTAAACATTTTTCTGCTTTTCAGTGTATGAAACTCCTGAATGATGAAACTACAAAGACAGCAAGCAGATTAAGGGTTTCTCAGGAGACCAATGGTGGTGGTGGGCGGTAAAAGGGAGCTGATATCAAGTTGGTCAAGAAGTAAGGGAATGTTTTGAAACTGATTGTGGTAGCAATTGTTCAATACTGCTGGATATGATTCAACTAATGCGCTTTTTTTTGGGGGGGGGGTTATGCTAAGCTTACACCACTGCTAGGAGCTGAATGGATTTGTGGAGTAAGTATCATGGTAGACAAGGCTAATTGGCACTTTTTTTCTAAATATTTGATATAGCGAGGGATATTAATGTAAAAGTAATCTAGATGGATGCATCAGGTGCTCTCCTTGGCTTATACTTGCAATATTCTGTTTAATGGAGCTATATTCACACAGTGGACAAAGTTTGGGCTATTCACTGCAAGGTAAATGGTTTAAGTCCACAAGTTACTTTAGTGGAGAAAGGTGTATGAGTTTAATTGTGTAAAGATTTAGAGTATCAGAAGCCCTATGTAGCAGTTCTACTCTGTCCTACAGGTTGATAAAAATGGCCTCCTCCCTGGAAGATGGACAGTGGAGAATTGGGTGAAGGGAGACGTTGGATGGTGTAAGATATGACAAAATAATAATAAATTATCAGGGGTCCATGGGGGTGGCAAGAGTGGGGAGGGAGCAGAAAATGAGAAGCAGAAACCAGGGTCTCAAGTAGAAAGCAAGTGTTTTGAGAATGAAGAGGGAAATAAATATAAAAAAGTGTTTGACACAATGGATACATGTGTGGATTGTGGTGAGAGCTGTATAAGCCCCCAATAAAACAATTTAAAAAAAGAGTTGTAGGAGCCCTTGATAACATGATCATAAAAAGAAAAATGAAAAATGTAAAAAGTTTAGATCAACAATTACTTAAAAACATGATCAACAATTACTTTAAAAATGATCAATAATTACATAAAAGCAAAATGAAAATGTAAGGGGCAGGGAAATTAGGTGAATAGAAAGTAGGAGAGAATTAATGTGAATGGTCGCCTTGAGATGAATATAGCAAGTCGTTGAACAACTTGTGCAGGAACAGTTTTTGATAGGAACCTAAACTGCTGTTTAAAAACCTTCATTAAAAACCAAATACAATTATATTAAAAAAAGCAAGCAAATAAACAAGAATTTTGAATCAACTCAATGGCATTATGATCTAGCTCTTATTCCATTTAATGAAATTTTTTTCATGAAAAAAATTAGCATTGAAGGTGCCAGTTCTGTGGCCCCCTAGTTAAACAAAAAGTAAACCAAACTTGACATCAAACAAACCTTTTCATTAAGAAAAGAGGTCCATAGAAAAATTTTACAAGAATAAAATCTGCTCTAACTTTAAAAATTATACATGACTTCTAGAAAGTATCTCTACGTTTGCAGTGATAATAATCAATAATGTGAAATATGTATTTATATTCACTGTGTGATATCTAAAAAATAAAAACATGCTACCTCAAGAAAGAAAGTCCCAATATTTTGAGAAAGAGATGTTAATTTCTCCATAGTATTAAGTATTTAGTGCTCTTTTGAATAATTTATGTGTATTTTAAATTTGATATCTTTTGGTTTATTGTTTTATAACTTTTTACTGTCTTTTAATGAACATGTTAGAAACAAATTTTCATTAACCAAAATTATATTATAGAATGGAATGATTCATATTTTACACTTTATTTAAGTAGAGAATCAATGATATATTATGAAATTAATAATCTTAGATGATTTTTTACAGAAAATATTTTCATTAGATACTTTCTATTTCTCTTCTCTTTCCATGTAATATAATAACTTGAAAACACCAAAGACATATCAGAGTTCAATTTGGCAAGATAAAATTTTTGATGATATCACCCATTTAAAAACTTTAAATCTTATGCTACACAAATTTAAATTGAATAATTGAATCAAAGATTTCTATTTATTTATTTTTTTTTTTAAGGCATCACTGCTCTGGTGATGGGAGTAGGAGGCCCAGCCTTTGCTCCTGGGAGCCGGAATCGAACCTCCATCTCTGTGGGCCGCAGTCCCGCGTACAACCACTACGCCACCCGGGTTCAACCTTGAATCAAAGATTTTTGAATGCAAAAAATCAACTTAAGTATATGCTACAAAATAGGGGTACTGGCCTCTCTTTCTCTCTTTAGACTTGAGTACTTATTGTGGGAGGAAAGGTAAAGGGAATGTCGAAGAGGAAAAACTATAACAAGGAAAAAAAGAGTGAATTATCTGTACATACATTGTTCTATGTTACACCTTACTCTTTGGGACACAGTAATTACCCTTAAAAATACCCAAATATCACAATCTTTTAGATACAGAATATCTTATGAGAAATTATGATTTATTGCTGTGCTATGAAATCAGTGCGCTTCTCTAATGACAAAGTGAATCCTAATTTTCATTGCTCCATCCAGGCAACAGGATCTTCTACTCAATAATTTTTATCCTTTTTTGGCATATCTACGCTGTATATCTTTATATAGATCAACTACAGAGAACTTTTATGATAAGTTCTCTAGTGATTGTATGGATTTAATTGTGTCTCTACCTATTGACCTAAACTCTTTGAGAAGACTCTTGAATCTTTTGTCTTTTTCTGTAACAAACTTTATCTCTCATTGGTATCTCATCTCCTTGCCCCTCTATTAACCCTTCTGGTAAATTCTATCTTTTATACCTGTGATAATTACACAATTTCCTATAGACTTGTTGGTAAGAATGAGTGCATGGAGTCTAGCCTGTACATCAGGTCACAGCCTCATGCTTCCTTATGGGTGTGACCTTCAAATGAGGATTTTGGTAACTCTTTCACTCTTTTGATTCTGCCATTAGACGATCTCTCTCTCTCTCTCTCTCTCTCTCTCTCTCTCTCTCTCTCTCTCTCCTTCACATTCCTGTTACAGAGTCATGCTGATGGCAGCCAGAGCTCTGGAAATGTACCCACTACCCCCCGTACTTTCCACACACTGTCCCATGATCTTCCTGGATTCCTCTGCATGATCTTGCAGAGGAGTTCATGAGCTAATATCAGACTTATAAGCTACTACCAAAATTATGGACTTGATCTGGGCTGGACTGAGATGTTTTATTGATGCATAAATACTTCTTATATATACTTCTCTCTTACACAAAGATGACTGTATCTGAATTTGTTTCTGTAGTCGACCCAACCTAACACAATACACATTACCTAGCCTTATACCAGTTTAGCTGCATTACCTAATCTAAAAATCCAGTTTCCTCAATACACTGCCTCTCTTACATTGTGTTTCCTCCTTACCTACTCCACTCTCTGCTTTCACTATCAGAACTATCTCATGCATAAGAATTCTTGTGTGCCAGCATTGTTCTCACCTTAATAGTTCAATAACAACAAACAAAAAAGGCAACACATTGGGTAAATATTTCATTTGTCTTAACAGTCATGCCTTGTTAATATTTTTAATGAGTGCTCTTTTTAATCCAATAATTGATTCTTCTTTTACTAAATATTCTTTTACTTTTCTCCCACTGTAAACTAGTCTATGATCATTTCAAAATAGACCCCTTTTTTTTATTTCTTGACTTATTTTCCTTTGTTTGAGTTCTACTATTGAATGCTTCCTTTACAGAATGTTTCCTCTACAGCATGAAATATTACCAGGTAAGTGATACACTTCTTCCTTTATTAATAACAATTTTGAGAATGTATGAAAAAGAACACATGCAAAATAAAATCAAAATTGTCATTAATAGAACACAACTTTCATCGTGGGGACCCTTTTGCTTCTAATATTAACCTAATTGAATAAACCACAACTCAGGGAAGAAAACAAGCATAAATATTCATGACCCAGGACAAGGCAATTATTTCTTAGGTAGGAAACAAAAATCACAAACACCATTAAAAAATAGATAAGCTAAGTTAGTCTGAATCTAATTAGAATATTTGCTTCATGGTACAAATTTTTGAAATGGATATATTGTTCTACTTTATAATGTTGAAGTATAAAATAATTTCAACTCACATATTTTCAAATATCTGTCTTTTTTAATTATTCAGTGAAAATATTACATTGTAACCAGGCAAGTTAAAAAATGCTGAACTTAATTCAGAAAAATTTCACATTCCCAGAAATTTTATTCTCAGAATAGTTAGTCATATAGTTATCTAATTCAAAATAGCCAATACCAATTCATTTCAGCTCACTGATTCCTAGTATTTTGAACCTTGTTTGGTCCATTAAATTTTTTATGAATTCCATTGCACTTTGTACATTCCTTGTTTCAATTATTAAGATATTTGTATCTGTTTCTTCTCATATTGAGTCATGCCCAATCAGTCAATGAAGGTCCTGAAGACTTTATTCTATTCACTTTATTATGGTCAACTTTACTTAGAAGGTAATTCTTCCCCATTCATATTTTGTGTGCCTTACCACCTGCACGGTTCATCTTCTGGAACTACATCTGACAATATTCCATTGCTATTCATCAGGTTCTCAGTCTATCTGACAATGCTTTGTGACTACTCAAAGGTTTTCAGTGGCTAATTCCTAAGAAGTGGACATATTATTCCTTCTTCATAGTCTGTTCTCATTCTGGAAATTGCTGCAACCGAGTAGCCTTGATTGGCACAGGACCAGAGCTGCCAGCCCCGCAACAATGACACATTGAAAGACAATTACAGGTGCAACACCTCAGGTGCTTTCAAGATAGTTCCATTTTTATAAAGAACGGGAGTTAACTCAGCTAAGATTATGATCTTCATGTTTATCTTAAAGCAAATCAATATATAGTTGTAAGTATCATATTTTGATGCTAAATTTTATGTGCCTTTTGGGCTACTCTGGTTTAATTTGTTCATTCCCTCCCTGGATTTGGTAGGAAAAGATGTGCTTCTATATTTTCTGTTTGACATTTAAAACTAATCTAAACTATAAGATCTGAATTGTGGTTCTCATTAGTTTCCAATTGATTTCTAATTTATTTTGACTACATACACCCAATTTTAGGGTATAGTACCTATTTATGAAATTGAAATACCCACTCCCTGAGAGAAAATTCTTGCTAATCATACGTATGTCTGATAAGGAAAATGTCTAAAATAAGGGGGGGATTACACTTGGATAGTAAAAAGCAAAATAACCTGATTTTAAAATGGTCAAATAATCTGGATAATTATTGCTTCAAAGAAGAATAACAATAGATTACACAATGCGATAGTGTGTGTGTGCCCCTCCACACATAAAAAGATGCCATCAAGATAATGAAAACGAAACTACAATGAAATATATAGTCATACCAAATAAACCAAAACCCAACCCACTGCCATCTAATGGATTTCAGCTCATAAACTGTTCTGTTAGTTTTCCAAGACTGTAAGTCTTTATGAAAGAAAATAATCTTAGCTTTCTCTAGAAAAACTTGTAAGTTCAAAATGCTCATCTTGTGGTTATCAGTCCAATACCTAGTTCATAGTGCCAGCAGGGCTTCTTTTGCACCCAGTAGCATGGGCATAATTATTTTTCAAAGAAACAAATAAAAGTAAAATAACAAATATTGGTGAGAATATGGAAAAATCTGAATTCATGGGAATATAGAATTGTCAATCTGCTTAAGAAATATAGTCTGACAATTTCTCAAATGATTAACTGAATTTCTCATATGCTTTATATTTCCATACCTCTGAAAACTTATGATAACATAGAACCCTCCATAATGTTCATAACTGCATTGTTTAAAATAGTTGACATGTGAAACAATGCCAATCAACTAATAAATGAATAAATAAAGCATGGTATGCCAATACATTGAAATGATATGCAAATTACTTAATAAACCATAAAAAGAAGTAAAATACTGATTCATAGTTCATCACTAATGTATCGTTAAAAACATGCTAAATGAAAGAAACAAATCATATAGGTTGACATTTCCAAATTCTATCTTTAGGAAAAAGAGGCCTGGTGTTGTAGTGGTTACACTTTGGCTTCAGTGTACATGGCCAGCAGTTCAAAACTAGTAGCTGTTCTGGGGGTGGGGGGGGGAAGATGAGATTTTCTATGCTAGCAAACACTTAAAGTCTCAGAATTCCAGAGGGGTAGTTCTTCTCTGTATAACAGATGTACTATTGCTCAAAACTGACTCTTCCTAGGTTGTAGCTTATCGTTAAGTAAGAACTCGAATCCTTTCTTTATCTGTTTTGTGTGTGTGTATGTGTGCAACTTGTTTAAGAGGGTATTTGTAGCTCCTTTGTCCAAGTTGTAATCTCTGTCTGTAGTTCTATATTTCTAGGATTTTTTAATGTACAGAGGAGCTGGCATAAAACTGTGGGAAAAAGGGGGGAGCTTACATTAAATTTGAATATGATATAATTGTTTTGTGCTGTAGACAATAAAGGAAAAATTCTAATTATATTTAGGTATTATGGTGAATAACTGCTCAAACAATGATGTGGACTAGGTAAGAAGGGGTCTGTGTGTTGCTTCATTAACTAGAGAAAAAATCCAGAAACACTCATATATGTAGTAGAGATAGATTTATGTCAAGAAATTATATATGGGGAAAACATCCCAGCCTAGTCAAACTCAAGTCCATAAGTTTCTTTTCAGACTCACAAAGTTACATGCAATAATGCAGAATGGAGGGATATTATAGGCTGGCATGTGCAAAGTCCTGTGGATCCAATGGTCCTGGTGACATCAGGAAGGGGAAGACAGAAAAAGACCAGTCTCCAGAGAACTATATATCCTATAGCAGCTCCAAGTGAGGGCATCGGGGTATGACGGGATGGGCAGGCTCAACTTATAACCTATATTTTTATATGTCTTCAAGATGATGTGAAATTGTGCAGCTACCACAGGGTCCCAAATTTACATATGCGAAGGTGTTCAACTTCCACAGTTAGAAGAGAAAAGTAGAATATATCAACACAGGTCAGGTACCTGGGAAATATTTTTTGTAGGATCTATTGGAAGATCTCTTTTGGCTCTTTTATCTCTTCTCTCTCATTTTTGGCTTGTTTTTGGAAATACCTTTATTAGGGACTTTAGCATCTCTTATAAAAATCCATACATTCCTCCCATGTGTCAAGCATATTTGCATATATGCCACCCTTGTTCTTTTCAAAGCATTCTCTTCCCACTTGAGCCTCTGATATCAGCTTTCAATTTGTTCACTCCTTTCCCCATGACCGCCTCTGCAAACCTTTAAGAAGTTATAGATTATTTTTCCCATATTTATATCATCCTCCATCGGCATTCCCCCACTTTTCCATTTTTAGTCCCCCTGAGTGTGGGTTATATGTTGATCCATATGATCAATTCTGTCTCTGTCCCCTCACCCTTCACTAAAGCTCTAGGTATCTTTACTAATATTTTGGCCTTGAGAGGTTTATCCATCCTGGATTTCCTGTGTTGCAGGCTCTTATCTGTACAGTGTGCTTGCTCTGCTCTAATCCAATTTGTGAGGAAGAATTGAGGTCATAATACTGGGGTCAAGGAAGCACCAAAGACCTAGAGGAAAGATGTGCATTTCACTGTTGCTATCCTGCATCATGACTGTTTCATCTCTTCCTAAGGCCTCTCTTTGAGGGAATGTCCAATTATGTACAGATGGGCATTGGGTCTCCACTCCATGCCCCATGGATTGTGATTTTATTCTCAGTCTTAGATGTCTGTTACCTGATCCCTTTAACATCTCTTACTCACACAGTCTGGTGTGCATCTCCCATGTGGGCTTTGTTGCTTTGGAGCTAGCTGGCTGCTTGTTTATCTAAGCATTTAAGACACCAATGCTATATCTTTTGACAGTCAGAAACCATCCTCTTTCTTCACCACATTTATTATGCACCCATTTTGTCTTCAGCAATCATGTTGGGAAGGTGAGCATCACAGAATGCAAGATTGTCAGAACAAAGTGTACTTTTGTTAAAGGAGTACCTGAATTGAGGTCCGTTGTCCATCTGAAACCTTAATTCTTAACATATAGATATGAGTATGGAGTTCTTTTCACCTCTCAACACAAATAGAAATATATGTATACATATTACACACACATAAGTATGGACATGCATGTATATATGCCTGCATTTAGGCCTCTATGAATGTCTTAAGCCACCTAGTTCTTCCCTCTCTTTCCTTTTTACTTCCCTCTTGTCCCACCACCATGTTTGGTCTTCATTTGGATTTAGTAATTGTTTTCCCCGTGATCTGTCTTTTTCCAGAGAGTGGTATATTAAAGTCACATACTTTAATAGTTGAGCCTATGATTTCTTTTTTTTTCTAACATTTTTTTCTTTTTATTTTTTCTATCATTCCATTCAAAAGCAATAAAAACATAACAATCTTGTAAATTTTACAAGTAAAGGTATGAACAAGCAATCTATACAGTGTCATTTACAACTATTTTACATGATAACCAACTGCTAGATTCTAAATCCCTCCCATTGGCTTCACTCTGGAGTAGAGGGAGATGAGCCCACGCAGCTAGCTCTGTGTAAGGTACCAGATGAAGACGGCAGCTTCTAAAACTGTCTCCCGGGTCAGTAGCACTTCTGAGCCCCAGCCTAATGAAAAGCCTAGGATCAAGTTTCCAGGACATCAAACGTTCTCAACCTGATAACGTTTAATCATCCAGGTACTCATTGACTCCACACTGGTCAAGCAGATCCAGGGACATCTAAAGCCAGCATATTTCACCAGCAGTGATGTCATACACAATTTCCCAGGGAACCATCCAAGTCTGAGGGTGTGGTGACCATGGGAGTCCATGATTTCTTTTAGAGTATTTGATTTATGAATTTTGTCGTTCTCTCATTGGACACATATATATTTATTGTGATCACTGGTTCTTGGTCTACTGTTCCCTTGAGTTTTACATAATTCCCCTCCTTGTCTCTCGCTATGGCATGTACCTTGAGATTAATTTTGTCTGATTGTAAGATTGCTACCCCGGATTTTTTTTTTGCATTGCCATCTGCTTGGTGTTTTTCTCTCCAGCCTTTAAATCTTAACCTGTTTGTCTTCAAGCTTGAGATGTGCCTCCTGTAGGCAGCAATCGATGGATTATGTTTTCTGAGACAGTCTGTCAGCCTCTGTGTTTTAATGCCTGAGTTCAGTTCATTGACATTCAGTGTTATTACATTGAACTGTGGACTCTGTGATACCATCTTATATCTTTTGTGTTGGGTGTTTTCCTGCCTACCTCTATTATCAGGTTGTTCTTGTGCTACATGTGTGTGTCTTTCATTCTTGGCTTCTATCCACTATAGTACTATAGTGCTATGTAGGGGACTGTTTTCTCTTTGTTGCCCTCTGGGTGAATTTTTTCTCTGTGATAGTCTCTTATTTACACCAGTGAGTATGGATCTTCTGTCCATACTGAATCAGCAAGGATCTTTTGTAGGGCTGGGTCTATTTCTATGCATTCTTTGAGATTTTCCTTGTCTAAGAAGACTCTTACTTCTCCATCTATCTTAATAAATAATTTGGCTGGTTATAGTATTCTAGGGTTTGTGCTATTTTCCTTACATTTTTGGAATATGTTACTCCAGTCCCTTCTTTTCTTCATCATGTCTGCTGATGAGTGTGAACAAATTTTTATTCTTAATCACAAATAAGTGATTAGTTGTTTTTCCCTAGCTGTTCTTATGATCTTCTACTTTTCCTCATATCATATTTCAATAATTTTGAAATATTTGTGTCTTGGTCACGTCTTCTTTGGATTAAATATGACTGGTGTTCTTTCAGTCTACTGAATTGTTGCCAGATTTTCACTTATTAAGCTGGGGAAGTTTTCCAATTAGAGTTTCCTCACTATTTTTGTTGTTGAGTTCTTTATTGTGTCTTATTCTAATATTGTTCCTCTTCATAGCATCAGACATCACTCTTGGGTATTCTTCAGCTTCTCTGATTTTCTTATTTGGCAGCTTTTTCCATTTGTTCAAGTCTGCTTGGTTTTCCTCTAGATCAGGGGTCAGCAAACTCTTGACACCAAAGAACGAATCCTTTCTCTGCTAACAATTTTAAGATCACTCAAGAAGCTTTAATATATATTTTTCCAAACAAATGAAATCACTGTGATTTGAAATAATAACTTCAAATGGTTTCAATGTCACTTCAGAGTCACATATTTACACTGACAGAGCTGCATATCACTCATGAGCTGCAGTTTTCTGACCGCTCTTGGTCACTGTCATGATTCTCTGCTTTCTCATATCTGTAGGCCAAGTATGATTCTAAATAGCATTCTGAAAATTTTCTTCTGTAGCAGGTCAATATCTACTTCTTCTATGCACATACTTAGGTTCATGACTTCTTCCAGAATGATCTGCTATTCTTCTGTTTTTTCAATGATACTGTTGGGACTGTTTTTTAAAAAAATATATAGATAGATATATTGCTTTAGAGAAGCCCAGCACCATCTGTGAGAGTCTAAGAATCCTTGGCTCTCTCTTGGGGGACCCATATAAACGTTTCTATGAACAATGTGCATATTGCTGCACTGGGATTTCAGAAAACTGTATCTTCCTGTGACTTTACTCTTACCCTAGCAGACCACTATTCCATTATTTGGAATATGAGTTGAATTATCTTCTCACAGGACCCTGGTTGTGTTTGTAGGCCCACAAGTGTGGCGTTTCACTGGCTGATCTCTCTGTAAGAGAGTGGTGGTCTCACAGTGCTAGAAGCTCCCTGGATGGCCTGTGGTGTTTCTCTATGCAAATAGAGTGTCACTGAGGACATGTGCGTGCACCCTCCTCGGTTTAGAGCACCATCGATGGCAAGCAGAATTAATCTAGTCAGAGATATCCCCGTGGTAGATTGGTTGGGCAGATGTTCTAACAGCAGTGTGGAGCACCTCCAGGGGGGGAGGCAATTGTAGTTCCTCAGGTTGTAAAGTAGAGTTCCCCCAGCCATTTGAAGGGGAGATCCCCCGGCTTCTTTGAGTATGGAGAAGGATGGGCAGATTTCCCCCAGCTGGTGTAAAACTCCCCCAACTGGATTGTCAGAGCTTCCGTAGATGGAGATGAGTAAACTGGAAGTTGGTAGTGGCTTTTGAAAGGAGAGTGATAAAGGAACAAAAAAATGATAAAGGAGAAAACAAAGATAAGAGCACAAATAAAAACAAGCTAACACACACAAAAAATGCAAAGTCAAAACGAAACTAAAAGCAGTCAAACAAAATAGGAAAACTGAATCTGCTGAGACTTTGTTGGGAAAGAGAGAAAAGATAGAAGAGGGGAAGAAGAATAAAGAAAAGAAAAACAAATAAAGTTATAGCTGAACCCCATGCCATGCTGAGTGTAGTAGTTTCATTCCATATGTAGCACTGTCACAGCAGGCATGCTGGAGCTCTCCCCACTGGGTGGGCAGAATTTCCCTAGGCAGAGTGTTGGGGGCTGGAAACCAGTGTGGCATGTGGAAGAAAAAAGAGGGAGAGGAAGCAGAAAAGAAAGAAGATAAAAAAGAGAAAGAAAAGGAAGAAAAACAAAATAAAGAGAACGTAGAGAAAAATAAACTGATAGCTGCCTTGTGCTGTATAAGCAACACTACAGTGTGTGTGTGTGTGTGTGTATACCATCAGCACAATCTAAGACCCCCAACAGGCAAGACCTCCCCAGTAGTATGTAGGATCACTGAGAGCAGTGCTAGGCTAGTCCTAGTTTGCGCCAAGACAGTTGAAACCCTAATAGTTTAGAGGTTTTTCATTGTTTTTTTCCTCATCTACTCAGCTAGACTTGAATTAAATTATTCTGAAACTGAGACTTGCTCCAAGGGGTCTTTGCTATGTTGATATGATATAAGTTGACTAGCTAAAATGAAAGAGAAGTATTGAATGCAGTGAGTAATTTGCACATTTTAAAGAAAGAAAGGCAAATGTGTAAAAGAGTCATTTAGGATATTAAATGGATAAATGAGTTAGGCAATATTAATGGTTCATCTATTTTAATGTGATTGTGTCTACTTGGTTGTACATTTCTGTATATGTTCCTTTCCCAACCTATTGTTTGCTGATATTTGTTTCTGGTTTATCACTTGTAAAATGTTGTAATAAATATAATTATACATGTCTCCTCAAAACACATTTCTTTGAAATGTATGCTTTGCAAATTAGTCACAAATAGGTAAATAGTGTTTTGATGAAATATTTATATGAAATATCTAGAAAAGGAGTGCATAAAAATCAAAGTCTATTATTATCCAACATACATGAGAAGGGGAGAGAATGAGTGAGTCATTGCTTAGAGGGCACTAAGCTTCTCTTAAGGATGTTAGGAAAATATGAAAATGTATAGTGATGATGGTGGTTACCCAACATGATGAACATAATTGATGTAACTGAAATATGCATGTAAACACGTACAAATTTTGCTATATATTATACGTTACCGAAAATATTTTTAAAAATTCAGTAGTCCATTAGGTTTATTTAGCACTTATTATATTTTAGGTGAAAAGGAGTCCTGGTAGTTTTGTGGGTTAAACTCACTGACAGTTTCATGAGAGAAACCCTATACAGTGATACCTCAGTTGTTGAATTGCTCTAAGCTCAACCTTTCAACTACTGGAACAATAAAGTTAAAAACAAAATTGGTGTTTGCAAACTTGTTCAATTGTTAAACTGCAAAACTAACTTTGAAAAACTTGTTCAGGTGGAGAGTGAGCTATGCTTCTCGTTGGGAACACAAAGAAGTGATGCTTCAGCCTAAGTGCTGCTTTTCCTCAGACAATATACAGTGCTTGTGTTACTGCGTTAAAATATTCGCAATTGTATTTTTGCTTTTTATTTGTATAAAGCATCTTAACCTGAGCTCTCAAGAAAGTTAGTGATACCAACAGTAAATCTAAGAGGAAAGTTCTGAGAACAGTAATGTAGTTAAAGAAAGATATCATTGCAAAAGTTCACAAGTTTGCATCCAACATGACTAAGTTGACATTTTCAATGTTTTTGAAAAAAAATGTAACTAAAGTGGTTAATGTTGCAAAAAACTGAAAAGTTAAAGCATGAAACAAAGAACCCAGATAAACAAAATGATTGAAAAGTTATTGTTAATTTGAATAAATCAGAAACAGCTGGATGGTGATACTGTAAAAGATTCCATGGTGGTTTAAAGGCCAGAACAAAGAATTTGTATGTGGACTTTGGGGACCTCAGAAATAATTATTTGATTTTCCATAGGTTCTTATGTGAAAATATATTCAGTTCTTGAACTGATGGGTTTTAGAACACGGATTTGGAATTAATTGAGTTCAACAACTATGGTATCACTGCATAAGTTTTATGCATGCATTGGAATAGATTTGATGGAAGTTTTACTGAGTCCTCATGGCAAAGTGGATTAAGTACTAGACTGCTAACTGCAAAGTCAGCGGTTAGAATATACTACCCATTGTGTCAAAGAAAGAAGAGCTCGTATCTATTCAATGGTACTAAGAGCAATGACAGTGAGCTTGGTTTGGCTTTACATTTTAGGGGAAGTCCCTGAGCGGTGCAAATAAGCATTTCTGAAGAAATCTACTTCCTTAAATATCAGTCCTTTAAATACAGTTCTTCTGTGATATGCATGGAGTCATCATAGTAGGAATCATTTCAAAGGATATTTGTTTCAATGATCAATAGCATTAAGCACATTTTCATTGAAACTGGAAAGAAATAAAAATAAATATCCCCGGCACTGCTAGATGATTTATATTAATTATATAATCTTTATCTCAGTACCAATATGATTGTTCCCATGAGAATAATTGGGTTTGCTAGGTTTATCCTGAGTAGACAAAACTTACTACCATGAATTTCTATTCCTACTCAGTGACCCTGTAGGACAGGCTAGAACTTCTCCTGTGGATTTCTCAGACTGTATTTCTTTACTAGAGTAGAAAGCTTGGTCTTTCTCCTGTGCAGCAGCTGCTGGTTTCAAACGACTGACCTTAAGGTCAGTCGTTTGAAAGTTCCAATGTGTAAAGACTATACCACCATCACTGCTTCTAGGCTGTGTTAGGGATGGAACTTGTCCTTATATTTTTCTTGCTTCATTAGCATAGCATGGATTATTCTACAAAAATGGTAATATAGCTTATTACTTGATTGTTCACGGCCAGTCAGAGCAGTTCCTATTTAAGGAATTTTCGTTCTGCACTGAAATTTTCAGATATACAATTATAAATTACTTTCAAACAAATTATCAAAGTCATCTTCCTTGAGTCCACAGTATCCCATACTTACTCTATAGGGCACAAAAGAATGACTCCGTAAGGGTTCCAAGGCTGTACATTTTTACAGAAGGAGACTGCTAACTTTTTTTCCTGCAGAGTCTTTCTTTTTTCAATTGACAAATTAGCCACTGCCCTACTGAGCACCATCTATGATATTGTAGATAGGGCCAACGATTAGCCATAAGGGGCCTTGTGATACTGTGGTTAAGCGTTAGGCTTGAAGCCTAATATAATATGGCCAGCTGTTTGGAATAATGAACTGCTCTGTTGTGGCCAGATGGGATGGGGTTTTGTATTCCCATCAAGAGTTAGAGTCTCAGAACCTCACAAGGACAATTTTGCCCTGCCCTATTGGGTGACTAAGAATCTGTATAGACTTCATGACAATGAAAGTTTTGAGAAATTGAAGTTTCATTTCAGAAAATTACTTAGAATCATTCAGTTATAATCAAACTGTAACTTAAAATTGATATTAATTATTTGAATACATTTAATGATTTCATCAAAGGGAATGGCCTTTGATTTAAGTAAACTGTCTAGCTCTTGCTACTTCAAAAGTTTTCTTCTATTGTATGTTTCTTTTGTTTTCTGAATGGCTCAGTTGCCCATTGTAATGTCTGTGTTTGGTACCTTAGAAGCTTTACTCTGAAATGGATATGGAATTATTTAGGAGCTATCAATTACACAAGTTTACTATCTAACAGCAGATAAGTAGGTGAAAAGTCAATCTAGTAATGTGCTAGTCATATTTATTTGATGCATTATACATGAAAATATTTGATGCTATTTGATAATATTATCAAGTAATTTGATCATTACTTTGTGTAATCATCAAATTTTTCCATCACTGTGTCCAAAATCTCATTGTCCCTTGGTAATTTTTTTCTATCCTCCTTCATTTTTATCCCAGAAAACTATTAATAAGCTGTTTTCTCTGTACATTTCTCTATGGGATATATTTCATATACATCAGGTCATAATATATTTGTCTTCTTTTACTGACATTTTAAAGAAGTCCACTGTACAAAATCTTTTATTTTTAGGAAGTCAATTTAAAGTCCATTATTTTTTGGCATGTATCAAAACTTCATCTATCTTGATGACAAAGCAATATTCAAGTGTATATATTTATACACATATGTACATATATATACACTTCTATAAAATGCTTTGCTCACTTATCCACTGATAGACATTTAAATTTCTACAATATTGTGGTTAATATTTTGGGTTTTTTGGGGGGGGGATCACTGCCCTCTGGTGGTGGGGGTAGGAGGCCCAGCCTTTGCCCTGTGGAGCTGGAATTGAACCTCCATCCCAGTGGGCTACAGTCCCGTGCACAACCACTATGCCACCGGGGCTCAGCCAAAATCCCACGTGGTTAATATTAATAACACCACAGTGGTCATTGTTGTCAAAGATCTGTATGAGTTTATGCTTTCAATCCTAGCAAACATATATCCACGAATAAAATTGCTGGCTTGTCCAGTGATTTTATGTTTTATTTTCTGAAAAATGGACATATTGTTTCCCACAACAGCTACATTATGGAACTTAATACATTTTTTTCCCATGTGAAGATACATTTGCCCCAGCAGCGTGTATTGCGAAGACTATACTTTACTGGTTGGATTAGTTTGGCATATTTGTTTAAAATGTATTAACCAGAGATTTGTGAATTATATGAAGAATAATGCAGATCAAGAATGCAAAAAGGCTAATTGACATGTTGCAATAGCCAGATAGACAACCTCTCTTTCTTAAATCGCCGAGGACTTGAAGCACTTGCTGATGAACATCAAAGAAAATTAAACCCAATTAAAGGAAGACCAAGAGCCTCACAATTGGATCAATGCATAACTTGCCAAGGATTTGTCTTGCTTGGAGCCACAATGCCCATGGAATCAGCATTCAAGACATCAAATAGTACATTGCATTGGGCGAATCGGCTTCACAGAAACTCTTTAAAATATCAAAACGCATGGATATGACACTGA
Source organism: Nesogale talazaci (assembly GCA_004026705.1). NCBI lineage: Eukaryota > Metazoa > Chordata > Mammalia > Afrosoricida > Tenrecidae > Nesogale > Nesogale talazaci. Next base: position 215,459 of record PVJH01001218.1, read on the forward strand.
GGACTAAGGTGTACCTGATCTGCACCTTGGTAATTTCAATTTTCTCATAGGCATGTGAAAGTTGGAAACTTAAAAAGGAAAAACAAAGAAGAATTGATGCATTTGAATTATGGCCCTTGAGAAGATTATTGAAAGTACCATGGGCTGTCAAAAGAACAAACACAACAGTCTTGGGTGATGTACAACCATAATGCTCCTTATAAGCAAGAATGGTGATATTTCCTCTCACATATTTTAGACATGTATTCAGAGATTACAGTCGCTGGAAAAAACATTGGTAAAGAAAAGAAAGGCAGCAAAATAGAGGAAGGCCTTTGTCAAGATGAAGCGGCTTCAACAATGGGCACTCCAACATAGGAACAATGAGGAGGATGGTGCGGGATAAGGGAGTGTTTTTGTTCTGCTGTATGCAGGCTTGCTCTGAGCCAGAAATAACTTGATGGAACCTAATAACGAACAACATAGATATTTGGATTACTTCCGGGTTCTTACCTCATTTTGTAGTGCTTAATCATTCATGTCACCTCATTTATGATTTTTGGTTGCTTGAGCAAGCAGTAGTCTTATTTCAGCTATGGCAAGCTTACACACGTGATTAGAGCATTTTTTCTTGGATGAAGTAGATAATTTTCTAAAAGGTAATGTAGTTACTTTTAGCAAATTGTGGATAGCACCGTGACATTTCACTGAGGAAGAATGCACCTGTGTTTTTGCCAGATTAATTTTCCATTGTCTAGCATACAGATGTTTTATAAATAAATATAGAAATATTGATACTTCTTCCTTACTAGGTCCCATTAGATATTGATCTTTATTTCTAGGTTGAATCAACATAACTTCATCATTGCAATGGGTCAATGTAACATCTTGTCAAAGAAAAAGGCAATCAATTTTTCTGTAAACTAAATTTTGGCTTAGTGTTGGACAGTTGATATACCTTGTAGTTTCGATATTAAATGTGTATTGTTGGTTTAGTTAGGTCAAAATAACTGCTTCTGATAACCCTTCAAAATTTTAATCTAGAAAAATGGACATTGGCCAACCTAGTAAATGCAAGTATCTGTTACCACAGTCATTCCATCTGTTTGTTCAATGAATAATCCAAGAATATGGACTTTAGGAAGAAAAATACTGCATCATAATTGGAAAAGTGCACATTAACAACCTTGCTTGATGAAAGCTAAGAGGGTTTGAAATACTTCCTGATGGGGATGAAGACCACAGCCTTTAGTATGGATTAACATATAGAAAGCAAAAGTTCTAACACATCAATCAATAAACAGCATCTTGATAAACAGAAAAAAATGGTTGAGGTTGTCAAGGGATTTATATTACTTGAAACTGTCAACAGCCATGGAAACAGTGGTCAGGAATTATCAAATTGTATTGCATTGGGCAAATCTGCTGCTGCTGCAAAAAAAGAGAAAACCCTCTTTAAAAGTTTGAAAAACAATCATATCACTTTAAAGAGTAATATATGCCTAACCCAAGTCATGGTATTCTCAATTGTATGATAGGAATGTGAGGCAACCTTGTGTCACTATATGGTAAGTATTGATCTGCTTACCAGTAGTTCAAAGGCACCAGCTCTTAAGTTATATATATTGTATATAGTATATATAACAGTATCTGTTCCTATAAAGACTTACACAGCTTCAGAAATTCTATAAATGATGGCTATGATTTCACATCAATTAAATTGGCAGGGGGCTTGGTTGTATTGTTATTTTCTGTTTATCTTAATATGAAAGCTAGACAATGAATAAAGATTAAAGAAAAATTGATACATTTCTATTTTGGTGTTAGAACACATATGGAATATACCATGGATTTCCAGAAGAATGAATAATCTATATTGCTAAAAGTGCAGTCTGAATGTTTCAAAGAAGCATTTGAATGGCCAAAATTCATCTCATGTACTTTTTTCATATTATTGTTAGAACTATTACCTGAATAGAGACAACATGTTTGGAAAAATATACAGTGAGCATATAGAGGAACATATACTCTTGAGATGCTTTAGTTCAGGTAGACTAGATAAACAAATTCATGAGCATGCATATGTATATAAGTGAGAGCTTTCTCAGCCAAATGCAGATCAAGTTCATAAGTCTGTTATTATTAATGCATATGACGGACAGCAATCTACCAAGTCCTTCAGGCTCACGAAACACATGCAATGACACCAAATGTATCACAAGCCATTGGGTAGAAAATCTTTGGATCCAGTGGTGTTATAAACATCTAAGCTCTAGCAGGTGTCTCCACGTGGCTTCTCTAGTTTCAGGTCTCTTTCTGCATCAGGGTAGGACTATGTGAATTCTCCTCAGGGATGTTTCACAGGGAGCCATCCTGGTCAGTCAAGTCTCTCAGACAGTTAGTGTTGTCAGTAGAAAGCCTCCAAGGAAGTGAACTGAGAGAGATAGTGTCTCCACCTTCAAGAAAGAATTACCATATTTCCCAGAGTTTTCAGGTGAAGGCCATGCCCATACAGAGTTCTTATTGACTATCTTCAGATTGACCAGCTAAACTCCACCTCTACACTCTTAACCCTTAATCTGACATCAGATTAGGTGATGGGAACAAGATATAACTAATTGCTTAATATGGTTCCTTTAGCCATGGTCCTCCAATATATGATGTATTTTGAATTAATTTCCAAACCTATGATCATAATCCCAATTTGGGGGGTTATTGGTTATATTATTGAATAAGATTAAGATTGGGTATATTTTAAGTACCCACATTGATAGAGGGTGGATCTCACCCTGTGTTTTCTCAGGAGTATGATTTTCTGAAAGAAAAGACCACACATTCATAAAGGCCAACTTTGTGCCAAATGAGCATGTGCAGAAGGTTAGTGCTCACTTACAAAAGATAAACAGCAGACAGATGCTACTTTGTACCCCCAAAGACTTTGCAGTGAATTTCAGAACCATGACACATTAGGGAATGCACTAAGGTGAGGTGGTTAACATCAGGTACAACGAAAAAGTTAGATATTTGGTGCCTCTAACTTTTGGAAAAATTAGATATGTGGTGCATCTTTAACCTTTACCTCAAGGCGTCTATTTTTGTATTATTTTTTTCTGAAAACATTGTTCAAGTTTCAATGAGATAAATTGTGAGGATGGATTAAAAATGAACCCAAACAAAATAATATTCATTAGCATGGTGCAGGACAGGGCAGTGTTTCCTTCTATGGTACATAGAGTAACTAAGGAGCTAAATGGATTTCATAGGACCTAGTAATGCAAACCATGTTGGGATTATTTTATTGCTCTAAACAATTAGCTAATTGATGTTCTTAGAAGAATAACCTGAACTTCTTAATGGGTTTTGCAAAGGCAGTGAATTATTTAATGTGACTGTTCAAGCCGAAGTCTTTAACTAGCACCGAATGGCCTTGTCCTCTATGGGTCTGGTAAGAAAGTGGATGACGATATTGATAGAATTTACCTGTGAAACTTCTCTGGTATGAAATTGTGGAGTGGAAATCTTATTGTCTGCAAGATCCAAGAGCGCAGTGCATTCTCTGGACCAGAGACACGGGAGCAGGGGACTTCTAGGATCCAAGAGACAACTATAACATTAGAAAAACAGCAGGAAAAGAACCTGCAGTCAGAACATGGAGCAGAGTAATGGACTTCACAACCCATGTATCAGGAGAGGCCAGCTTCTGATACCTACATCACAGGTTCAATAGGCAGTTGTACAGTGATAATTATTATTTTTTATAATATGGGTCCCGAGAGCATGAGAGAGAGAGTGAAACAATAAAAGTTAGACACATTTCACATCAGGGTAACATGCACACCTCTGCCCCGCTGGGTGGTCCATGTGGAGGAGAGAGTAGGGATAGGCATTACATGATGAGGGAGAGGAGCCAAGAGCATCTGGCGCTCAGGGGCAGGAGTGACGCAGGAGAGCAAACATTAATTTTCCCCCTTTAAATAACCTTATGGGGGACATATGAGTCCTACTGTCACTGGTCAGGACAAGTCACAAGAGGCGGCTATCTTAAGGGCTAGATGGTGATAATGACTTAAAGATGCCTATGGACTAAGGTGAGAAGTATGTGATAAGCGGAGACCTCAGACTCCTGAGGGTAGATAAACAGGTCTGTCTTGTCAGGAGTCATTGACAATAGCTCTTGAATCCCACCAACAGGCCTCGAGGAAAGCGGGCGGATCATCATCCTAACTTGAGTCATGCAAAGCCCTCAGATAACTGGGAGCATCAGGGAGAATAGCTAGCTTAGTCAGTTTCATCGTGAGTCACGTGAAGGCCTCATATAACTGGGAACTTCAGGGAGAATAGCTAACTTAACTTGCCCACTAAGCATTGGTAAATAGCTTGCTTAATATTTTAGAGTATATGATGTGGAAACGTCCAGTCTTCACCCCAAACCAATGGAGCAAGTAAAACAGAATGTTTTGGTACAGAGCGCTAGGTTGCAAAATGCTGTGCCTTGTGGGCATTTAATTGGGGAAGTTGGGCTTGCTGGTTCACAGAATTGGAGCTGGGTTCCATCAGCTTGAGATTTACTGAAATAGGGTGCCTCTGGGCACTTAATTCAAGAAGCTGGGTTTGCTGCTTCACAGAGCTTGAACTGAGTACCTTTGGATTGAAGCTGAAAATGGAATGCTTTGAATCTGTGGGCATTTATTAGAAGCCCTGTACTAACTTTGCAACATTTCCTGAAAACTCAAACCTGAATATTTCTCATTGACATTACAACTTGTTAACTATTTTAAGAAACTCATTAGTCATGAATTTTGTCTATGAATTCTCTATACTCATTTCAAAGTATAGTAAGAACCTAAAGATCAAGTAGAGAATTATAATTAATGATACACAAGTTATGTCTCTGGAATATAACCCGAGATCTTGCCTGAATTTTAATTTCACTTTTGTCATCCATGTAAACTACTAGAATCTGCAGCCTGTAGGATTTATGTGTGCATTTTTAGCTTGCCAGCTCTCTTTTGTTTCTGTACAGAAACACTGATGAAAAGGAGTAGATATATAACACTATCTTTTTTCAGCACCAGACTATTATGATTATTCTAGTTTTATATTATGGTTAGAAATTTGGAGTGGGGGAAGATGGGACTTTCTATTCTCATAAACAGTACCAGTCTCAGAAGCTCAAAAGGGCACTTATCCTCTTTCCTAAACATAACTATGAGTTGGCATCTACTTCATGGAAGTGGGTTTTTGAGGGAAATTGGATTGTGTGAGACCTCCAACCATAATCTTTTCAAAAGATTATGTTGTTTCTACATCATTTCCTTCCTTGCAATGCCATGTACATTGAGAATTGGATTTTCCATTACTTTAAAAAGACTGCTGAAATTTTGATAGGCATTATAATGATCTGTAGATTATTTGGGGCAACTTTGATATTTTGACAGTATTAATTCTTATAATCCATGAAGTGGAAAGCCCTTCCCTTTATTTAGGTATTTAAATTCTTTCCCATATGTCATATACTTTAAGGCATACATATCCTTCATCTCTCTGGTTAAATTAATGGCAGCTTTATAATTTTAGATGTTGTTATAAATGGAATCATTCCTTTAACTTTATTTTTAGAATTATCATGGTTGCTGTATAGAAACTTGGCTGATTGTGAAAGTTGGCTTTTGTGTTGGACCGGGTGGACTAAAGAAACAAATCCAAGGAGACTCCTGTGTATAAGAAAGACCTTTATATACAAGAGCAGTTGAACATTGAGAAAATCCCAGTCCAATCCACATTAAGTCCATTAGTCCAATATTAGCCTATATGTCAGATACCAATGTATAAAATCCTCTTCAGACTCATGGAACATATGCAATAAGTGCTGAAAGATCACAGGTCAGTGGGTGGGAAGTCTTGAGGATCCAGTATTCAGTAAGCATCTCAGTACTGGCATCTCAGTACTGGCAGGGGTTTCCACATAGAGTAAAGTCAGAGAAAGAGAGAGAGAGAGAGAGAGACTCCTGTCCTCAAGGAGGAAATACAAGAATTCCCAGAATCCTGAGCAGAAGGCCATGCCCACACATTGGCCTCAGGCCTCATTGACTGTGACGTGATTGACAGACTAGACTGCAACCCTTCACTCTTAATCCTCAAACTGACACCGGATTATATAACTATACAGGTGTGTGTAGATTTTGTACCCTGCAACTTTGATAGTTTTAGTAGCTTTTGTGCAGTTTTCTATATTTAGACATATAGAATGGCATAATCATATAAGAGGAATAATTATATGCCTCCCATCCTGATTAGAACAAATTATATGTTTCTTTATTCTAATTTCTAGCTGCATTGTCTAATGAAATTCATTGAGTAGCATTGGTAAAAATGAGCATTTACTGGGTTTCTTCTTGATCTTACAATGAACATAGTGTCCTTCCCCATTGAGAATGTTAGCTGGGTTTCTTACACAAATTTCCTTTAATTTTCCTTTACTGTTATCCTACTCATTGTTTTTATGATGAAATTTTGTGTTATCTTTTCAGAATTTCTTTTCTGAGATGATTGAAGTGATCTCCCCACATCTGTTGTATTAATATATTATATTTCATTAAATGATTTTCTAATGTTGAACCACCTGGTATTTCTGGAGTCAACCAAATTAAGCCTGATATAAATCTAATTTGTTTCTGGATTTAGTTTCCTGTGATTTTATTGAAGATTCTTCATCTATAGTCCTAAGATCATTGTCATGTTCTGGTCCTTTTTGTGGTCTATTTGTCTGCCTTTGGTATCAAAGTTAGGCTATTCCTATAGAATGAGATAAAGTGGTGAATCTATCTTCCTATAATTTTTTAACAAGGCAAGTATTTAATATGTTAATAGCTTTTACTTCTTATTTTGAAAAGAAATGGAAATAATGTTTAGTCCAAAAGATAATTAGAAATAAGGAACTTGGAAGATAGGTGGAATAGTTGCTATTTAGATCATTTGTTTTCTTTTTTCTCTTTTGAATCTGTAATAAAGCAAGGGTTACAGCTCGCTTAGGCATGTAGCAAAGAACTGAGCTGTGTCCTCTCTTTTTATTGATATTCAAATTTGGGCATACATGACTGGTTGTATTTACTCAGAATGTTTTCATTTGATAAGTAACTTTCTTGAAACAATATTGTCTCACATAATAGATCATCTAGTGCTATAAAAATACAATCTAGAAAACAAAGAACAGAGATCCAACAAACGTCAGTGTAAGCATTCTTTTTCAAGGACTGTCTCCTTGATTGTCAACATGCACCTATGTGCACATCATATTGACCCGTCTGTGTATTCTTGAAGTTTTGATTTGTATCCAAGTTCTAGCCCTACTCCGGCTACAGCTTTTCAACACTTTAAGCATGCCTGTGTTGCGGATTTACACCATTTGATCTGTCATATGTTCTACTGACTGCTACTTCCATGACCATTGTGATACAAGCAAAGCTAAATCTTTGACAAAGTCAATTTTTTCTTTGCTTATCATGTTATCATTGGTCCAGTTGTAAGCGATTGTTTTTCTTTACAGTAAATTGTAATCAACCCTGAAGGTTGAAATTCTTGATCTTTATCAAGTGCTTCAAGTCCTCCTCATGGGTAGCAAGCAAGTTTGTGTCATCAGTATATCTCGAGTTTTAATAAACTTACTTCAAATCTAGATGTCACATTCTTCTTCATATGATGCAGTTTCTCTAATCATTCTTTCAGCATACAGATTGAATAAGTAGGGAGAGAAGATGCAACCATAACACACACTTTTCCTAATTTTAAACTCTTGTTCTGTTGACTCATCTGCCTCTTGATTTCTGTACAACAGCACAATGAGCACTGGAATTCTTCTTCTTCTCGAGGATATGCACAGTTTGTTATGATCCACGCAGTTCAAAACACAAACGAACAACTCTCTTGTAATTCTATTCTTTCAGCCACGATCTATGTGATATCAGCAATCATGCCTCTTGTGCTGACTCCAGCCTAAACTTCTGGCAGCTTTCCATGGTTTGAGGATTGGAGTCACTTTTATAAATGTATACTAGAATCCCCCAATGAAGAAGTTACCTGTATGATGATCTTCTTTGTTGAGTGGTTTTGAATTGCAGACAAAAAAATCTCTGCATTATTCCTGAGGTCCATTTCTTCCTGTGATGATTTAAGAAGCTCTTATTTCTAGGAATTGTCCATTTTTTTCCTAGGTAGATACACAAATATCCATAGTATTTTCTTGTGATTCTTTTCATCTGTGTAGCGTCAATTGTAAAGTCCCCACTTAATTCTGCCATTTAATATTTTAATAATTTCATTCACTTCACATACCATGCAATTTAATCTTTCAATCCTATTACAAAGATTTATATAATCATCAGCAAGTCTTTTCTTTCCCCACGCAACTTATTCACCTGAGATTGATCCACGTGCCTTCTTTTGCTTATTGAAATGCAGAAGGACATGAAAGGGCAGTGATTTGATAGCATAAAGTTTGAAGGAAAAAAAAAACAAGGGAGGTAGCCATTAGCTTTGTTGACTTTTGAAGTTCTTTGATATTCATTTATTTTTCTCTTTGAGATTAAGGTGTGTCTTTTGTAGGTAGCATATGGATGGATCTTGTTTTCAAATTGATTGTTACTTTATATCATTTCATTGGTACATTTTACCCATTGATGTTCAGCGTCATTATAGAAATACACAACCTAAATTGTGACATGCTGGCTTACAGAAGGCTATGGATAACAGTAGGAATCCAGGAGACATATGTGAGATCTCCACAGGAAATAAGTCTCAGGTGAGTTCCCCTCTATCCATAATCAAGAGATGGCAATAAAGTGGTTACCAAACAGTATTTAAGAGACCAACACCTAAAAATGAAAAAAGAATCCAGTTAAATGTTTGCAAAGTACATAAATAGATAGTTCACAAAGGAAAGTATTTTTTAAACACAAAGAACTGTATTTTAATGGTTATCAAACACTTAAGGGAATGCTCAAGATCACTAGCTATCTGGGAGGTTCAAATCAAGACAATTATGAGATATTTCTTTACATCCATAATGCTACCAATTAACAAACAGAACAAAGAAAAAGAAAAACAAATGCTGCAGAGGGTTAGGCGAGATGGGAACACAAATATACTGCTGATGTGGTTTGCAAATATGTATAACTATCGAGGAAAAATTCTACCTAAAACAACTGGGCATAGAATTACCATACTAACTAGCGATAATTTTGTTGGGCATTCATCTCAAATAAATAAGAGGTAGAGCTTGAACAGATGTAAGCTCTCTCATTTTCTTTGCAGCACAATTTGCAGCCCTGGCCTCTGAAGCCAGACTTGCAGCTGTGCTGCCATTCACTTGTTAATTTTGAAGATCACGATATGCTAATTGCCTAAGCTTGCTTGCCCTATAAAACTGGCTTACTTCTCACAAATCAAAAAAAAAAAAAAAAAAAAGAACCCCACCCCATCCCAGAAAAGATGTAACTACTGACACAACGTATGTATGTAT